>APFE031396756.1:172266-207525 GCA_000404065.3 Pinus taeda | reverse complement strand
TAAATAAATATAAATAAGAATAAACAGAAAAATAGTAAAAAATCAGTAAAGCTATCAAAAAGTAAAAACAAAAGAAATAAAACAAGAAAGCAGTAAAAATCAATGAAGTTATCAAAAAGTAAAAACAAAAGAATAAAACAAAAAAGCATTAAAGTTGCAAGTTGACACATGGAGTGCGTGCATGTGGTTCCCCTTCCAATGTTTGCTCTATTTAATAGATGGGGAGGAAGATGAGAGGCATTCCATCATTCCATGATTCCACCATCCATTCTCTTGGGAGAATAGTGTTGTGAGACAAAGGATGCCCTGGCAGTAGTACGTTGATTGAGGGCTCGGGGGTGGCCAGTTGTTGCAAGATTTTGTGCAATTGAGCCTACGGTTGGGTGGAGAGTTGTCCCCAAGACTTTGTTGCAATTAGCAAAATTCAACTAGCGTTCAACCTTGAAATCACAAGTGAGAAACACCATCACCACAGGTAAGTTATTTCTACTCATATTTATGTAATTTGATATTAATTAGTTGATAAATCGCATGTTGATTATAAATCACATGATTAATCTAATTAATTACATATTTTTATTTCGGGGTTGTTACAACCAAGTCATTTACCTTAAAGGTGCGCAACTTAATGTGTCGATCATGCCATGATTTTTCACGTTGCTTTTGGACCTGTTGGTGAAATCCAGTGAGAAATCTCTCTTCCTCAAGCTCATCCAGCTATGCGAGCCTTTCCTCTAAGGCTTCGCGGTCCATCATAATTGTGAGTGCCGCTATGTGCGGACTAGGCACAATATATTCCATAGGCATTACCACTTCAACACCATAGACAATCCTAAAGGGAGTTTGTCCAGTCAACTTCTTGCATGTTGTCCGATAAGCCTATATTACTACGGGTATGCGTAGGTCCCAATCACTTCGCTGAGTGTTGCAAACCTTAATCAGCGTGTTCTCTATCACTTTATTGAATGCTTCCACTGTCCTATTAGCCTTGGGTGATAAGGTGTGCTCTTTTAGTGATATACTTGAAATTCCTCTGTTAGCACGGTGATCGTCTCATTCAGAAAGTGTGTACCATGGTCACTCATCAAAATATTTGGACAACAAAATCATGTCAATACATACTCAAAGAGGAACTTCGCAGCAGTCGCACTTGTGCAATTCTTCATAGGCTGTGCCTCTGCTTAACGAGTCAAATACTCCATCGTGGTGATAATGTACCTTGCTTCCTTCTTTCCTTTGGGCTAAATGGGTCCCAAAATCTATCACCCATTTCTCAAAGGGTTGAAACGTCATCTGTGGATTCAAATGCATTTCATCTATCCATGATGGCTTGCCAATCCTTTGACACACATCACACGCTTTGTAGTAAGCTTTTGAATCCTGATGGAGGGTTGGCCACCACAACACTGTGCATAAAATCTTCTGTGCGGTTACTCCCCCTGCAGAATGTCCTCCCACGGTGCCCCCATGAGTGTTCGAGAGGATGTTGCCCCTTTCAAACTCGGGTACATATCGTCACAATATCTCATCAGACCCCATTTTGTACAGATGCCCAGCAATGACAAAAAAATCTATCGCGTGCACCACTAACTCCTTTTTCTGCTGGATGGTGTATCCCTCCAGGGTAGTTCCTATTATTATGAAGTGTATTATATCCTCAAAATGACCATCCGCGACGCGCACTACAAATAGTTGTGTGTTATGTAATACTTCTTCCAAATTAGTGGGTTCTTCCCGTGTTTCGATGCGCGATAGATGGTCTGGTCCTGCGTTTAGTCATCCAGGCTTCATAATAACTTCAAAATCATACTCCTGGAACAATAACAGCCACCTGCAAATTCTTCCCCCCCCCCAACACAGGCTTATTGACCAGGTATTTTAGTGTGGAGTGATCTATATACATCTTAAAATGGCCACCCAACAAGTAGTGCTTAAACTTCTGGAGCGCATATACCATGGCTAACCCTTTGCGCTCGGTGGTGGAATAGTTCTTCTCTGCCTTCAGTAACCTTCTGCTTGCAAACGCTATAGGATGATCCAAGTCCCCTCCACCAGCATGTGTCAGCACTGCTCCTAGCGCTATACATGATGCGTCGACGTGTACATGAAACTCATTCTTCCAATCTGAGAAGACTAAGATCAGTGCGGTGACCATATTTTCTTTTAATACATCCAAGATCTTCTTACAATCCTTGTTCCAGCAAAATGTGACATCCTTCTTCAATAACTTTTCCATAGGCGCGGTGATCTGGGAATAACCTTTGATAAACTTTCTGTAATATCTTGTATGTCCTAGGGTAGCACACAACTGTTTCACACTCTTCAGCACTGCCAAGTTTAGTATCACTGTGATCTTCGCGGAGTCTACCATCAGTGCCTGTCTGCAAAGCACATGACCCAATAGGGTCCCAAAAGGAACACAAAGCAGACAATTTTTCAGATTGAGCACGACCTGGTATCTTTGACAAGTATCTAGCATTAGGCATAAACTGGTGACATGGTGTTTCACTAGCCCAAACACAGTCCAATCATCAAAGTATACTTCCAGGAACTTATGAATAAATTACTTGAATGCAGCAACGACTACGCGCGAGAAAATCACAGGCGCATTCTTCAACCCAAACGACATTGTAGTGTACTAAAAACAACCCCACTTAGTTGCGAAGGTTGCTTTACTCCTATCCTTCAGTGTGATTTTGATCTGGTGGTACCCCGAGAACCCATCAGTGAAGGAATATGCTTCCTGACCACCTACATTGTCCAACACTTCATCAATGAATGGAGTCAGGAAAGGATCATGTACACAAGTGTCATTAAGCTTTCCGAGATCCACACATATCCTTATTTAATCCTTCTGCTTCTTCTCTTATACCTCCATTGGGCTTACCCAGTCAGATTCTTCCATAGGCTCAATGATGCCTGCCACGAGAATCTTGTCTAGCTCTGAGCGGACCTTCTCTTTATACTTCGGATTGAGACAGTAAGGTCTTTGCTTAACTAGCTTCGTGTTGGGTTTCAACGTAATATTCATAACACTTAGGTCTCTGATTATCCCTTTTAAATTCGTAAACTTGGTGGGGATTAAATCCTGGTATTCGTGGAGCAATTCAATGACCTTATCTACCGTCGCGTTGTCCCAGTAATCTCCAATCTTCGTGAATTTGGGCTCTGCCTCCATACCAGTGTTTAATTGTTTCGTTTTCAGCAGCGCGGTTATATCAGGATTCTCAATATGTGGTCCTTCAACCTTGCAGTGGCCTTCTATTTTAGGGATGTTAATCTTTTGCAGATCCTCATCTTCTTCTTCAACGTTCACGTTATAGCATTCCAATGCGTGACTCAGCTGAGTAGCTCACTCAGGCTGAATTAGGTCGAAGGGATCCTGCAGTGTCCTAAAGATTGTTGCTTTCACCTCTTGTAGTGCCTCATCAATACAGTCAAACCCATCTTCAAAGCTAAATGTCATTATGAATCCCTTGCGCAAAATATCCCATTCACCTGTACCATGGTGAAGCTCTGTCTCTACATAGCAATTCATCGGGACGACGTCCAGGGTGTGACAGAACAAGTGCACCCATTCTGGTTGGGGCTTCTCTCCATAAGCCTAAGTCCATTTGACCAAGTGCACGCGCGGATCATCCTACCCATCATATTTGTCCATTATTCGCACCTTCGGCTTCCCAAAGCGTGTTCTCATCATCCTCCTACATTCACACCAAGCATCAAAGCTTCTCTTGTGCGTACCCCACCACCTTGCAGGCATAGCATGCAATGCCCAGTCCAATGCCTGGAAGCACTGCTTTTCTGGTACCTCCCTCTCAAATGCATCCAAAAAGATATCTACATCATTCAGGCCATCATAAGTAGGCAAATTTCTTACCTCCAACAACACACAGCGCAGCGACCGGGTCATCATGTTATAGCTTGATGTAGTTACTTCATGTAACTGATTTGTAGGAACTCTCGCGATCCTAGGTAATTCATCCATCCGCTATTGGATTCACCCAATCTTGGTCTCACGTTGTTATCTTATAGATACAGTCCAGATCGTCATCACTCTCATAATCGTGGACTAGTTCAGTATAGTGCGATCCTTCACCAGGATATAGGGGTACTATTACGCAGAGTGATTTCTTCTCAAATATCATCTTTCGCTTCTTTAGATTGATTACCCCATCCATATCAATAGCCCAATCAATTCCTAAGAGCACAGGGTAGGGGTTGCTGTCATCCACAATTTCTATTGCCTCAAAGTCAGCCAGTCGCTCGCACCTTCAATGTCTACAGTCACCCCTTGCAACCACCCCATGGGGATGATCTTCTGCTAGTTCACCATTGTTAGCTTAATCGGAGACCATTGCAGCGTGGGTCTCCCAATCTGTTCCCAAGTATTCTTTGCTAGGACATTCACGTCTAACCCCAGGTCCAAAATAATCTGATCCATTTCATACTCTCCTATCTATGCAATTAGTCTCATTTCCCATCTTATCCTTGTTTTATGCTTACCAATCTTTCATACTATGCACGGCTCACCTGGAGTGGTTCCGACGCACCTATTTATAAGCTCCTGTAGCCCCTTCACAGCCTTACTATCGTGTAGTAACTTCATGTAGGTCTCTAGGAAGGTTGCAAACATAGTAGGGTCCATCTCCTAATCAGGCTTATCCTTCCTCCCTGAGGTGGAGGCCTTAGCAAAGCTCTTCTTCTCCTCCATGATTGTTTCACATGTGCGCTCCAAATTGAACTTAGTCTCCTTCGTCGGAGCTCTGCGAACCCATGTGTTGCCCTCGAGTTGTTTCCCATTATAATCTCCTATTATGATTTTGCTTTAGAGCACTATATTTATGTTTGGATCCTCTTTGCGTGGCTCAGATCTCATCATTTGCAGGTTTTGAGTTAGCTGAGGTGGTAGTGCCCCTTTGTCTGCTATCAGCATAAGACAGTCCTCCATCTCATGATCAAACAGAGTGCAATACTTGCACGACGGATGTGTTGGGTTAGTGAAATTGCAGGCATAGTGTCCTGGTTCTCCGCAATTGTAGCAAATCAACTGCCCCCGGCCTCTGCCAGGTCCTCCTCCATCTCGGCCTCATTCGCACCCCTGAAAGCCTGTTCACGCCATCCCCGCACTCTGGTCAGGGGGAACATTTATGCTTAAACCCTATAGGCGGGAGTTATATCCATCATCAACTCATAGCTTCTGCAGTTGCGCTCATCATGCCCTATCGATCTATAGAAGTTGTAGAACAATTGCTATGATGTCTGTAAAAACTTTTGCAGCAAATGACAGTTATTAGTGGCATGTTTTCCTGCTACCTAACATATAGCACACCACAATGTTGGCCTCACGCTTGGTCCTACCTAAGCTTCTTTTCTCAAATGCATCGGTCCTCCCTTACAATATAGTTCGCAAAGACCATACAATGGTCTTTGTCATGCCCCTAAACCTTACATTTCAGGCACCATACCTCTTCACACACCTCTGGTTGAACTATTCTGTCCTTCTTCAAACTTTGCATCTCAAGGCAAAGATTTCTCAACTGCGTGTGGATCTACTGGACTCCCATATTCAGATCTTGCATAGGTGTTTTATGCAGTCTCATTGCAATCTCCAAGGCCTCTGCCTGAGTCATTATCTTCTGTTGTGACAGCGCAACCCTTAGGTGTGGCAGGAGCAAAGCCACAAACCATTCACGATGCTGTCCATCTGTTAAGTTCATGTTAGCTTCGCGGATTTTACACTTCAACCTCTGATCTAATTCCTACGATGTCTCGCCTAGTTGCATTGCAATTTCCTTAAACCCCACAATCGACTATGCTTCATATTTAAACCTACTGAATTCTTTGTTCAACATGGTCTGGATGTCTACCACTCTAGCATTTGGGTTATCATTAGAGTACTTGGTATATCAAGTTAGTGCGTGATCTGGAAAAGCACTAACCAATGTCGCCTTCTTCATGTGATCATCTATAACGCCCTAAGCTTCCCATACAACTTTCACAATGAACCAGAACTAGTCCGAGTCCTCATTTCCCAAGCCTTTGAACAAAGGCAACTTCACTGAATTTGCCATATTGAACTGCAGTGGAGGCGAAGATGGTACGGGTGAAGTCACAGGTGATGGTGGTGAAGTTGGAGGTGGTGTGGGTGGAGGTGGTAGTCGCGGGAATCCTTGTCGTATTAATTGAATAACACTTCGCGGAGAAGTTTGCACTACTCCCTCTTTGTCACCTTGCAGAGGTGAAATCAATGAACTATATTCAGGACCCTTTCTTCCTTCGTTCTTGTAATTTTTTTCGCTTCGCGTAGCTCCAAACATCAAGGTAGCTGCATAACCGACTTTTCGCACAATAACATTTTAATCTTGGTATTCAAAGATTTCAAGTACTTACCTCGCAGTCCTTTGAACATTGTAGCTGACTGAGGTATCAACCGCAAACTTAGTCACAAATCCTCCTATAACGTGATCTAGCCAATGATCAACAGTGTAGGTGATATTATCCTTAGATGCTTCCAATTTCTGTACTAACTCCGGGGTCCAAACAATAGGACCATCAAGTTTCCACCTTCCTTGGCTATCTAATAGCTTCATAATCCACTCGTATAGCTCAATCGAAAAGGAACAAAAAAAGATCTTGTGGATCTCTGTATATAGGTACCTATCCAACCACTATTCCTTTGTCAGTCGCGAGTTCCTATTCTCATGTGTCGCGAATTCATGGATCTTCCTATCCAACCAGTCTCCAATCTCTTTCTTAGTTGGATTCCAGTGATATGACATCACACATCTCTTATTTAGATTCTGGTCCCAGCAACAAAACCATTTGTTGGCTTGAGGGGGCTTGACCCAGGTTCAACGTTAGTTAGCCAAACAAATCCCTACACTACTGGCCCTTTCAGTACTAGCCCGTGGAGCGCGGACTGAAGTCTCACCCGAAGCAGTATGGGGGGATACTGGAACCAAGTTTCCGCACCCTAAGATGGTCGTGATGTCGGTTTATTCCTTCTATCCCTGCCTTCGCGTAGGTCACTTAGTTCTAGGGATTTCCAGACTAGCCCTCTATTTTGCCCTTCAGTACCTCTATGAAAGGGTACGATTAGCCTTCGCACAACCCTAACCTGCGGCTTAGGTACTTTTGCACTGCTATGGCAACATCCCATGCAGATTCCCAAACTAGTTTGAGTGTCTTACTTATCTTATTAGACAATCATAGTTAGCACCGCGTAAACAAATGTATTACTTGCTTTCACTTAACCAACATAATTACATACATTTGCACATCATATAAGCATTATAAATGAAATTCATACATAACATGTCAAGATGCATTAACAGGAATAAAGACACAAAATCTGCAGAATACTTCTCTTATTGATATTTTCAAGTGATTACAGACTCTATCCACCCTGCGCACATAGCTGCAGGGGTCCGCGCACTCAACTGTAGACTTCCACCCTAGGCCTTTGCACACTTAGCTGCAGAGCCTCTACCTACGCTATGACCCAAAATTTAGACTTCTTACTTCAGAGCTATGACTATCTGATTCCATCCATGACTCTAAAACTACATAGAGCTTAGCTCTTTTTATACAATCGCATGGTCTGCAGACCATGGGTAGATCTTTTACATCCGATTTTACTTTACAAAAATAAGGGTGGACAACCCTTTATGACTCATGACACCTTTGCGCTCCGTGACCACAAAATGCGGAGACTTTATACTTTATTACAAAATTTGACCCAAAAAATGGGCTTTTAGCCCCAAAAATGTCCTTGGGGGAATCCCGTTCCCAATAGTATGTTTCGAATGACTTCAAGGAATTTTGTGCCAAAGAAGGAATTCAAAGAGAACTGACAGCTCCCCACAACCCACAACAGGATGGGGTAGCTGAGAGAAAGAACTAGCTATGCTACATGACCAAGGTCTGCCACTACATTTGTGGGAAAAGGCATGTAACACAACAATCTACTTGAAGAATGAGATTCCTCATCGGATTCTTGGTATGATTACACTAGAGAACGCTTTCTCGGGGAGAAGTCCGGATGTGTCCATTTTCAAAATTTTTGGTGCCTCTGTTTACTGCCATGTCTCCAAAGATTTGAGAAAAAAACTTGAGCTGACAACATAGTTGGGAGTTTTTGTGGGTTACACTAAAACTCCACACAATTACCAAGTGTACTTACCTTCCCTTAGAAAAATAGTTGTGTGAAGGGATGTAAAGTTTGATGAGGAAAAGAAATGAGATGATGTCTTGAGAGGGAGCTTCAAATCCCACCAGAAGAGGAGATTTTAGCTCCAAAGGAGGAGCCTCAAGAAGTTGTGGAGTAGCCACAAATGGAGGAGAAGAGAGGAGAAAGAGTGGACATATCCACTAAAGAAGAACAATCCAGAGAAGGTAGAAAGAAAACAAGGAAAGATGATAGATTGGTGTAAGATGTGAGGGATAATGTGGGAGCTCCTTCAAATTTTCGCAGGCAAAGGAGGTAACTTGAGAGGTACACTAGCTACATGGCTCTAATGATTGAGCATGTAGAGATTGAGCCACCCTCTTTCGAGGAAGTAGTTGAGAAACCAATTTGGTTTTATGCAATGGTGGAAGAATATTAATCCATCATGAAGAATAGTGTTTGGGAAGTGGTCCCAAGATTGACAGATAAATCAGTTGTGGGTTTGAAGTGGATCTTCAAAGTTAAGCATGCAACAGACGAAAACATAGAGAAGTATAGGGCCAAATTTGTGGCCAAATGATTCTCTCAAGTTGAGGGAATTGATTATGAGGAAACCTTTGCTCCCAAAGCAAGGTATTCATCCATTAGATTACTTTTTGCATTGGCTACATAGATGGGGTGGAAGATCCACTAGATGGGTGTAAGAACAACATTTCTCAATGGTGTTACTAAGGAGGAAGTGTACATAGAGCAACCAAAAGGTTTTGAGACATTTGATCAGGAGTCTCATGTATGTAGACCTAGGCGAGCATTGTACGGTCTCAAATAGGCACCCTTAGTTTGGTACACTTGGATCAATAGTTATCTCACTAGATTGGGCTTCACCAAAAGTGAAGCAGATGTGAACCTCTATCATATTTTGGGATAAGGTAAATTACTTATCGTTGTTTTATATGTTGATGATTTAATATTGAGAGGTGATGAGCATCTGATCAACTCTTGCATGGGAATTTGAGATGAAAGCCATGGGTCTCATGCACTACTTCCCTGATTTGGAAGTATGACAAGGTGATGGGGAATTGCTTGTGTCTTAAGGAAATTATGCCACCAAGATACTACAAAGATTTCACATGGAGAGTTGTAAGCCCATGGAGACACCTCTAGCAACCAACTGGAGGAAGGAGAATGCTACTTCAAGTGAAGAGGTTGATGCTACCATTTACTGACAGCTAGTGGGTTCACTAATGTATCTTGTGAACACACAAGCAAATATGTGCTACACAGTCAACCAACTGATACAAGCTATGGTTAAGGCAACTAAATTGTATTGGAAGGCAACTAAAAACATTTTACAATACCTCAGAGGCACTACCCAACATGGATTATGGTATAGATGCACAGAGTGAGTAAAGTTGTGTGGCTTCACAAATGTAGATTGCGCAGTGAGTCCATAGGACCGAAAGAGTACATCAGGTGCAATTTTCAATGTTGGGTTTGCAAAAATTTCTTTGTATAGTAGGAAGTAGAGGTTTGTGGTGCTCAACTCAGTAGAAGTTAAATACATGGCTGCAAGTCAAGCAACATGTGAGGCGATCTGGATGAGAAAGATACTTATGGGACTGTTTGGTCAGGAGATGGATCCAACTGTGATCTATTGTGATACTCAGAGTTGCATTAATCTCTTTGAGAATATGGTATTTCATGATCGATCCAAGCATATAGATATATGGTATCATCATTTATGGAACTGTGTGGAGAGGAGGATAATGTTTCTACATTACATTCCAACATAGGAACAAGATGCTGACATCTTGAAAAAGGATTTTCCAAGAGGAAAGTTCGAATTCCATAGATGCAGGATAGGGTTGGTTGATAATCCCTTTCTAGCTAAGAGGGGGTGTTGAGAAGTGTAGCAAGAAAGGCTCAATTTGGCTTAACCTTGGTCAAATTGAGAAGAATCGAAATTTCCACATCATCAGACAACTTGGAGTCAGTTAATTGAGGTGACATGGCTCTTATCATTTAGTTAGCTCCATAAATTCGATTTAGTGGGCTTGGAGTTCAGTTTGCATGTGTTGATTTCTAATTTGTAGTAATCTAGTTCAATTATTTATAGTTGTACTTAGTTAAACTAGTTCTAATGGTTAATAGAACTAGTTCGAGGTGAGTTGTGCAGTGGGACAACAATCTGACTCAGAGCTCATCCAATTAACTGATCAATCAACCAAAAATAGCTCATGCATGCAAGGAATTCAAATTTCTCAGTTGTGGTGGAGATTCCAAGGCAGTGTAACATCAATTGTAGACTAGTTTTGAGTGTACATGTGTTGCATGCAATCAATGATCAATCCTTGTGAATTGTGCAATAATTTTGGAGGAAATTCCTAAAGAATAGGGGGTCCAATTTCCTTAGGATTTGTACAAGGAAATAAGAGCTCAAGCGGGGGCAGAAATT
Organism: Pinus taeda; assembly: GCA_000404065.3. Classification (NCBI taxonomy): domain Eukaryota; kingdom Viridiplantae; phylum Streptophyta; class Pinopsida; order Pinales; family Pinaceae; genus Pinus; species Pinus taeda. The sequence goes on along the minus strand of APFE031396756.1, from coordinate 196,900 downwards.
GACTAAGTCGGGGTTAAAGCTTCTTAGTGAGCAAAGATAATAGTTATTGTTTTGCAGATTGAGCTCAGAGCTAGAGTTACAAATTGTAATCAATTATTTATTCATCTAATTAATGCAAGCATGCTTAAGGGTTTTTTACCAGTTGGTTTCCCCTAGATACATCTATGTACTTGTGTATGTGATTGATGCATACTTGCGAATGCTGTTCTAAATTGTGAATTAATTTTCGCAGTGTTGACCACTACGTGTCAACTACCCATAGCAGTACACCCCCTTTTTTCGCAAAAGGGATAGTGCTTGATCAACGTGTCGGTGTCGTTCGACTATCATCATCAGCCTGATCATGTTATATTGTAAACCCTTTCTGCATGTGTAAATTGTGAATAATCTCAACAGATTCGTGTCGTGTGTGTAATTGCCTAGGTAAACCTAATTTTTTGATGACGATCTACATTCTGGAAGGTTTTTTGTCTCACCGATCCATGATCAACAGAGTTTTCCTTCAGCCTTACTCCAAAGCCGAAATGGATTTTGTCATTAGAATGTTAGGAGAGTTCTAGTGTGCTAGATCGAGTCTATGTAAAGTGATTTGGGAATAATTCTAACTATTTGGTTAGGTTATTTTATTACAAATTATTTGATCTACTAGATTATATTTGTGTCGCAGAAATGGGGTTTCCCCCCTTGAGATGTAAAAAAATGTAAAAAGATCATGATGTAAAATGTCTTGAGGGTTAGAAAAATAATTTATCCCCTCATAGGTCCTAGGTCCTAGGTAAATTTAAATTTTCCAGAGGTAAAATTCATGGATCCTTTAAAAAATTAAATCTTAACTGGTCTAGGGACTAAAGTTAAATGATTATTTTGCTAAATTTTATGTCTTAGGTCCCTGGGGTTAAGTCAAAGTCAAAATTTTGAGGAAATAAACGCAAAATTTTAATTTTTAAATATATTAAAATACATTTAATTGAAAAATTCGAAATTTCCTCAATATTTAAAATTTCGACGGATGAGATTAAAAGAAATTTTGATCCTCATCAACGGTCGAGATTGCTTTGACAAGGATCACTTGAACTAGCTGTTGGGAAATTTATCTTTAAATAGGGGGTCAATTGTCATTTGAGATCATTTGATCTTGGAGTCGTGTGCTAAGTGAAAGCTCTCTTGTAGTCGTTTTTCATGTGCAATAAAGAAAGACTTTGGGGTTAATTTCTGCTGGTGTTACTCTTTGTGGGAATGCTGTAAGATGTTTTATTTCCATGCATAGATTTCCTTTTCAGCCATTGATAGTAGCTTTATGAAGAGTGGTTTAAGCACATGTATCTTACTTGATCACTAAGGTTTGAATGGTAGTTTAAAAACTGAATATAATGGCAGGTATCTCCATTAAATATGAATTTTATTGTCGTTTTCTCTCTCTATGTTAATGGTTGAATTGAGTTGTGCAGGGAATTTTTTGATTTTGAGATCGTCGGGCGTTCGGGGAAGTTTTCAGTTGGACTAACCAACTCCCGATCAACATTTTCTGAAGAGCCCAACTGGTTTTAATCCCGGGCTTATCATTTGAACTTCCGTTGTGGATGCATGAAGGGTTTTTTGAAGCACCTAACCTTAAATTTAAAATTTAAAAAAATATGTGTGGCATAATGATAGATCTGGCTGCTTAGAGCCTTTAGCCTGTGAACACTGTAATTATTTAGTTGGTTTTTGGGGTTTTTAGTTTCATCCTTCCATATATTGTTTCTGGGTGTTTTGTTTTTGCCATTTGCAGGTTGCAGATCTGAAGAGGAGATTTTGCTTGAAAGCCAGATCTATGCCCTGGAGGGTAAGATCTGGCCTCAAAATCAGCTCTTGCAGGGGTATTCATTTTAGATATGGAAAGTTCTTGTAGGGTTTTCATTAGGCAAATCTAAAGCAGGGTGAATTTAAAATTTTTATTAAGATTTCTAGGGGGTTTTAAGGGTTTCCTGGGCCACCTGTCTGCTGCTGCCCAGAGTTTGATTTTACTAAATATATATATATATATATATATATATATATATATATATATATATATATATATATATATATATATATATATATATATATATATTATATATATTTTTTTTAAGTGCGTCCCTCCATTTTGCTGCCTGCATATCCAAATCTTTCACGCAGCCCCAAATGCTGCATAAAGACCTGTGTTTTTCTTCCCTTTCGTTGTCCTTCATTCCCCGGAACCCTTTGTCCCTTGCTTCCTCGGTTCTACTTCCTGCGGCACCCTCACGCAGCTTCATTTCTACTGCCTTTCCCTCTGCCCATCTATCGATCCTCTTCAAACCTCCATGCAATCAACCTGTAAAAGATCAAAATGTCAGCCAAATGCATTGCCATACTTCTCCCACGTCCTCTGCGTTCATCAACAGTCCACACGTTGTCTACTCCTCATCGCTGTTGTACATTTCTTCCACCATCAAGTTCACCTTCCCTCACGTCGTCTCTTTGTCACAACCCATAGCTGCACCTATGCAGCCTTATTTCCTCCGCTACCATACCTGCAAGCCTTCAAGCAGCTCCTATCCGCACTGCTCTCTTTGCGATTTATGTTTTTCTTCTGCGTAGCAAACCACATCTTCAAACGCTCAACTCCTTAACTCCCTCTCTCAGCTTCATCGAGCCCTCGGTCTCCCCTCTCTACCTGCATCCTGCTCCATTCTCCACTCTTTGTTGTTGCCCATCCTCAAATCCATCGATTCCTTCACTGCCGTCACCAAATCACCTGCACACACACATGCTAAAAAAAATAAAGATTGTTTTCTTATGCATGGGTAGGGTTTAGGATTAGTTCTTTTTTTTTTTAGATTTCATTTTATTGTATATACTTTATTTTAGTTCACATGTTTTAAATTTTATTTGATTAACATTTTATTTACGATTCACTAGGATTCATTTTTTCGTTTAGAGTTAGATTTTTTGTTTTATTTTGATTGCTTTAAAAAAAATTTGGTTTGTTTTATGATTTCAATTTTATAACAAAAAAATCTAAAAAATAAAAAATAAAAAATTCCTAAAAGGCATAAAAAAGGGGGTTAGTCTTTAGGTTTTGATTTATTTTGTATAGACTTTCATATATATATATATATATATATTTTAAAGCTCAAAAACATTTAAAAAAAAATAATTATTTTTTTGAGCAAATTCAATGTGTTTGATCACTTTAAAATTTAAAATCTTTTGTTGATCATTTATTGCAAATTGAGAAAGAGATTTCCAAATTTGTGAATTTAAAGCTTCTTTGGTGCTAAAGTAAAAATCTCAATGAGAATTTCTGTGGTATTACCGTTTGCCATTTCTCTATAGTTAAATGTGCTGGAATTTCTATTTGAAGATTAACTATTTGAAAGTGGTGAGTTTCCTAAATTTGAATTATTGAGCATAATCATTTAAATTCTAGAATCTGAACTGGTTAACTTTTAAATTTCGTGGTTGATTAAAGCAATCTCAGTAAGACAAATAAACTAAATTTCAACCCTGAATAAGTGTTTATATCGATTAAGAAACACCTTTCCACATAAAATTTCCAACATTAAACTTAATTCGATAAAATATCTTAAACCATGTACCAAATAGTTAATTAACACCTTAAGACAAATAAACTAAATTTCAACCCTGAATAAGTGTTTATCTCGATTAAGAAACACCTTTCCACATAAAATTTCCAACGTTAAACTTAATTCGATAAAATATCTTAAACCATGTACCAAATAGTTAATTAACACCTTGTTGTGAAACCGAGGAGAGCCTTTGTAAGGTTATGAAAAATGACAAAAAAGTGGTAGATTACCCTTCCTATGAAATGATTACACTTCATGAACGTTGGCCTTATGAGATTGTAAAGGCAAAGGTGAGTATTTGTCCGAGGGACAAACCACAAATTGCTAGCAACTTATGCCACTAAGTTGGTCACATGTTAATGGTGAGTGCGTAACCAGTCACAACTCATACAACCAAACCAACTTGTTCGCATGTAATTGGCCCGGCACATGGCTCAAGCCCCTCGTGAAAAAAACAATAATGTCCTTCCAAGACAAAAGTAATAATATTAGAAAAGTTACTAAAAAGAGAAAATCAAAATTGACGTCATGCATCCACCGTCTCTCAGATCTCTTACGGCGTGTCCACATATATCTTGCGATTCACTCAAGTCGAATGACATTCTGAAAAATACATTACATACGCAAACACGCTTTTCTCTGCCTGCCAATCATTCCAATACGCACAGACAGATGACACAGTCTTCTTGTAAGATGACCATTCTTTTTGGTTGAAGGAGTAGAATTTAATTTCCTAGCAAAGCTTTCAGGTGGCGTCTCAGGAGCCGGAGGATACGTTGGATTTTCAGATCCCAATTGGGCAACTACGGGGGAAGATAATTCTGTAGAAAAAAACACAAGAGAGAGAGCCTCAGGGAAGGGTTTCAGGGGGTTTCAAATCGAATCTCAGAATGACGTCATGGGCAGACGTTGCAGCACCGGCGGAGAACGGGACCCCTGTATTGCAGCCTCGTTCCCGTGGCACATACGTTCCTCCGCACATGAGAGGCGGGGCGCCTCCTCCTGTCAAAGAGCCCTCTTCTTCTTCTGGTCCCAATCGCCCTTCCACCCCGCCCACGCAGAGCCGAGCATGGAATCGAGGCGCACCAATCGGTGGAGGGGGCGGCGCTGGTGGCTGGTCCCGTGGCAGCGGTGGATGGGGAAATAACGCCAACATCAATAATAACAGATCCGGTGGTTGGGGGCGCGAACGCGAAGCGAATCCGTTCGCGGAGGAGGATGGAAGCGAGAATACTGCTGAGGTCTTTGATCAGGAGAATACGGGGATCAATTTTGATGCGTACGAGGACATTCCCGTTGAGACCAGTGGTGACGCCGTTCCTCCTCCGGTTAATACTTTCTCTGAGATCGACTTGGGGGAGAGCCTGAATAACAATCTGCGAAGGTGTAATTATACGAAACCCACTCCTGTTCAGAAGTACGCTATACCTATTTCGCTCGCGGGGCGGGATTTGATGGCGTGTGCTCAGACTGGATCCGGGAAGACGGCCGCTTTCTGTTTTCCAATAATTGCAGGGATTTTGCGGGGGAGCCACCCTCAGGCTCCTCGGGGCGTCCGAAAGGCGTTCCCTTTGGCGCTCATTCTCTCGCCCACCAGGGAATTGGCTTCTCAGGTCAGTTGGGTATTTTCAATTTTTTATCCTAATGTTTGACTAGATGCTTCCTATTCTCACCGTGTATCAAAGTTGTTCTTGCTCTTCCGCGCATATCATAGTAGCGGCTTACAACACTCTAGAGAGATCCCCTTAGCTGAACCACTATGGTGGATATACGTGTTTCTGGCGAATTTGAACCTTGTTGGGGTTATGGAACAGCCTTGGCTTACCAACTAACCAAGGCTCTTTGATGTGTTCTCATTTTCAACTGAATTGCATAACGTTGTCTCACACCATTTCGCTAAAGAAATATTTTGATATAGTTAAGTTTGTTTAAAATTCAATTTACTACCTTCTTAATGCAGCTTTAGTCTAGTGGGTATGTTGGAAAGAAATTGTCACATTGGGTTTTTAAGATTTCAGTTTATTGATGATTCATTAGGCAGATTTTTCCCGATGAGTTTCGTCTCGCTTTTCAACAAATTGTGTTTGGCCTAGTGAATTTTGTTAGGTTGGCTTTTAGTTCGTTATCTAATGAGTTGGATGGGCCTAATGTTGATTATATTGCAATTGGAATTATGAATCGTGATCGTTGGGTTGCAGCTTTTCTGCGTTTTTCTTGCAAAAACAGACCACTGCAACAACAGAAAAGCCATTTTAGGGTTTGACTAATCATGCACTATAGATTCCAATAGCTTTAAAAACTCCCGGAGGAAACAGAAAATGCTGTTGAATAATGCAAGCATGCTTTCTCCGAAATGATTATTCAACTGCCAGGCTTCCGTCAACCTATATAATCATGGCGATTCTTTCACCCTTTGGTTTATTTTTCCTGTGTTGGAAGTAATTTATTTGAATTTGGTTCAAGCTATAAAACTAAATTAATGCATGAGCAATATATGAATGAGGAAATAGTTTGGGTGCATCAGTAACTTGTTTTCATTTTGTTGGCATATGTTTTACTACCCTTGCATCTAGCTAAATTATCTATAGTTTCACCTTTTTATGTCATCATTTCTACAATCTCACAAGTAACCTGCATTCATTATTTTACCTTTGGCTTGTAATAGTTAAGCCATTGTAAGGCCATAGTGCACATTTATCTATTGCACCATGAAGAATGTAGGCTAGAACATATCTGGATAATGAATTATATTGTGGATGTTGCATGATAACTATGTTGCACAAAACTTCAAAGAATCTGGCGTTTCGGGCCATACATGAAACTCCGAAACTTGGCCAAAACTCAGTAGAAATTCGACCATCATGTAATCATCTATTAGAATTAATATAGACTTGTTTTCCTTTTAAATTGTCATCTATGGGTCTTATGCCCTTTTTTCTTGCAAGATAAAGTGTTATTCACATATTTATTTATATATATATTTTTATATATACATATATGATGTTTCGGCTGACATTTCAGCTGACGTTTCCATTTTTGGGAGGTGACGTTTCTAAACATACCTGTTTTGGAAACTCCGAAATGTTTCGGCGTTTCATGCAACTTAGCATGATAATTACGAGACATTTTTAACAAGAGAAATGATATCTCGAGCCTTTCTTTCTTGTTTTCATGAATCCAATCCTCTTGGATTTTGCATTTTTCATAGTGTTCAAAGTTGTATCATTTTGGTTTTCCAACCAGTTTTACAAATGGAATGCTCTCTTTGAATATGAGAATTAGTAAGGGTTATAATAACGTTACAGTATAAATTTTTCTTGTTCTTATTCTCTGTGCGTCTTATGGGTTAGACTCTTGGAGTGCGTTTTAGCTGACATCTATTTGCCATTCATCATGCTCTCTTTATTACCTGTCTTTTGTTGCTCCCTCCTAAAATATTTTTTCTTGTTATATCTCTTAAAAATGGCAAATGGTTTGTTCTTGCAAATTATTTTCTTTTTACTAGAAACTTACATTGTGCTGTAATGGTTTATTTCCAGATACATCTTGAAGCTAGAAAATTTTCTTATCAAACTGGTCTTAAGGCGCTGGTAGCTTATGGAGGCACCCCAATAAATCAACAGGTTTGTGCTTGTCTTATTATTCTGTCAGTGGAGCTTTATAACTCGTTATACACATTTGTTTCACAGAACATCTATGCTAAAGGATCTGCACGTTTGGAATGCAAGATTTTCATGTCATTATTCTAATTTAGAATTTGCAAGGAAGTTGAACTACCTTTCTTTTTAGATTTTAAACCCCTTCTTGGGTCTAAAACCCCTTTGCTTGGGTTCTTTGCCCACAAACCCTTTTGTGGTGCAAATTCACACAAACCCAACTCATAGGGTTTTGTGGAATACCTCCCGAGCTACACAATTCAACAGGTGGTGCTCCATTGGGATCTGGTGGTTAAAACAAAACAGTTATGTAAACATCTCTGATCATTTTTGAATTCAATGTATAAAGATTAATTAGTGGTGCCTGCCTCGTGGAGTTGTCCAATTGCCAGGACATTTTGGGTGTGGTTATAAGAAAAAAACAACTTATTGTTCACAACTCCTAGCCTGGTGAGGTTCCCTCATTTTTTAGCAACACATGATCAATAAATTTGTGGGTGCTTCTCGAATTTATGAGTATGATCACTTCATTTTTCAACATAGCCCTTCATCTAGAAGGCTCTGGTTGAACAATTTCTGTAACAACTGCCAGTGAGTCTTTTGGCAGGATTCTTCTTCTTTAGATTCTGATTTGACTTGACAAACTATTTCAGCATCATCATCACTCATGTGACTGCCATCAAAATCTTTACACATTCCCGGCTTCACAATATTTTGTTGGTTGTTATTTTTGTTGAAAGTCTTTTTTCTTGAAAGCTTATCTCACACAGTCTTGCTTTTTTCTGACCTTACTCATGTTTTCTCTCTTACTCCAGTCCTCCCTTTCTTGTTTTGGGGATTGGCAGAATGCATATGGAAGGTTTATATTTTGATGGTCGAGCTTCAACTGTTCCATAGAGACCAATAGTTTGACATTCTGCCAAACAAGGCTTTTGCATTGCTTTTGGCCCTCAGGACACATCATATAAGATGGAGACTTTTTGGATTTCATATTTTAATCCTCCAATATATGATTCTTTGAGAGATTCCTTTGGTATACTATGGACATGAGAAGATATTTTTTCCCAATATTCATTATATTTTTCTACATAACAAGTCAGGCATAATCACTTCGGATGATTCAAGAAGTCCTCCTTAGGTTCACAGAACCTTTTAAGAAAGTCTTCTAAGAGCCTTTCTAAGATAAATGTATATCCTAAATCCCTTCAACTACAAATATCGAGAGTAAGCATTTCCATTTGATTGTAGGAAAGCAGTTGCTACAGCTTTATTGTATGAACTTACTGGATTATTCTGGAAGTAGTGCTTGATCTTGCTAACCCAGTTCTTGGCTTCAAAATAATTATTTTCATAGTTAAGTAAGTGTCAAGAATACAAGTTCTCCCTGTAATTCACTGCTCAATCTATCCTTTGTTTTCCTCTCTGCTATCTTTTCTAGTTTCTTTGATAATAATCTGTAACCTCTGATGATCAAGATGATCTTCTTCCTTATGTATTCATAAAGCTCAATGTTCCTTATTTTATCAACATTGCCCCTTTACCAATCGATGCAGGCTCTATTTTTTCCTTTCTTTTCTTTGTTCTTGCAATCTACTTTCTTCAGCACTTGCATGATATCTCCTGAGTAGTATGTGGAATGCCAGTTAGAACAGGGGATCGTAGTATGGCAGTTGTGGTAGAACACAAGTCCCAGACTGTGTCTTGCACAGTAAACTGCAGGCTCTATCCAGAATTCACAGAGGTTGTAGGTTTCAGCCAGTGACTATAGAGCATATCAATTTTAGATCGTTTTAATAAATTGCAGAGCAGATTGCAATTTATCTTGATATAAGTGGATTCTGTGGTCCTTCTGAATCCTAGGTTCCCGTGCACCTTGCAAAAATTCCCAAGCAATTCCACAATTCCAAACACTATCTCTGAGCTGATCTAGACTATCAAGATCAAACATTATCATCCTCAACCCTTCATCCCAAAGCAGTTCCACTCCTTGTTATCTATGTTGAGCAATTTTCCTTCGGTTATCCAATGGTTAATATTCAAATTAAGCTCTGGTACATATCAGTTGATCCACTGAAGAACCAATATCTAGGCACACACCTAACTTTGGAATATTCGAGGTATACTATAGTCATGAAATGAGAAAAATAATTAAAGGAAAGGTCTAGTTAAAATGGCCCTGCATTCCCACACCACCCCACCCCCTCTCCCCCTCTTAAGAATATCACTGTTCCAGCTGCTACATGGAATAAGTGGCATAATCCTGCCTTGTTCTTCTTCATGCTCCCTGGTGACATTATCCATTTACAGTTTTTAGACTGGAGCTTGACTATGTTGATAACCTGATTTTACAATGTCTCTCAACATTTGACTATAATCTTGATTGACTCTGAGTGGAACCTATGTTTCTTTTCTGTTCTCAATTGTTGCATATATCCTTTGGGGTGCATTTTGTGCTTCTGTTGCCACTTTAACTAGCTTCTGATTTCTGTATAGACACTCTTTTTGGTAGTGATACCCTCTACATATGAAACGCCTGCCACTAGGTTGTTTTCTTTGCTCTTGGCTAGTTGACTTGTTTTTCTTGACTTGCTGACTTGGCATTCTTAATTTAGAATCCTGTTTGAGGAATGGTTGGGACCACTTGTTTTTTTTGCGCCTTCACGGGTTTTTAGCTTCATGTCTTCCTTGTGCTTTATCTGATTTTCAAAGTGTTTGCATTTGCAGATTGCTGCAAATATGGTCCTCCCCTTTAAGTTCTAACAAACTAATACACAGCTAATTTATAATAGCTGCATGCAAACCACTCTTAAAGTGACTGACTTTAAACTTTTCATCTTTGATATTATAGTCCATATATTTCGCAAACTCCATGAATGTATGCTCGTATTTTTCTACAGACATGGATCACTGCCTTAAGATATGGAATGCATTAACATTGTCATTAAATGATGCTGAGAGTCATGCAACCCTTTTACCTGCTTCTGATGCTCCCTCTATAGTGATGCTCTATCTATCAAACACTTTCATATCCTTAGAGAAGTTGTGCAGACTGAACTACTTTTTAAACAACGAGCTTAGTTTTGGCTGAATAACCTGTGTTGTTGCTGTCAATGGCAGGGGAGGCTTTCACCTTTTTTAATTCATGGAAGGCATATGATGACTTACGTTCATGTCTTTTATTAGAATATGTAGATGATGGACTGGTAGTTTGTATCATACCACTAGATCCTGCGTACTAGGCTACTAGCTTATTATTGGCACTTTGCAGCATTAAGCTTTCTAGGTCTATGAGCATCCTTTTATGTGCTCTCAATTGCTCCTGTATTCTTTACTTTTAGTGTTGAGTATTGCCTCTCTCCTTTCTAGGATTTGCCATTTCTTATCCATGACTTTTATTTTTCACTTGTATTTGGTTTTCTTGTCACTTTAGGAGTTTCCTTGACACACTCACACATCATTATTAACTTTCTGTATTCCCTAGCCCTATTGATCTATTCTTTTGGTCACCTAGGGACATTAATAAAATTATATTATCTTTAGCATTCCTCCAGTAGGAGTTTCTTCAGGGAACTGGTCTGGAGCCTAGTTTGACATGCAGCTCTTGAACATCTTGTTGGTCCTTGCCAGTCATCGGCATAGCATGGATTTCTACTGACATTGAGTTCTGCAATCCTCCAGTTTTGTTCCCCCAGTTCCACTTCCTCTTCCTCATGTCATGATGTTTTGACACTGGCCCCAGTGGGATCCAGTACTGTAACTTTGCTTTGATGCAGCTATTGTGCACCTCTCCTCTGACTTGAACTTACACTACCTTTCAACTGCTGGCTTGTAGGGTATGAAAGGAGATGGAAATCCCAGCTAAAGTGATCAAATATGCATAATCTTTCCTTGTTTTATTAACTAGTCTTTTCGAAGTATCAATTGAAATTTTGGGACACCAAATTAATAGAAAATCTTTTCCAGCAAAGCCATTGCATTTATGAAGTAATATTTGGAACAATTCCAGTATTCAATCTGAAATTTCCAATCAAGCAAACCACCACCAAATAATTGGCTAGGACAATATAATATATACATTGGCCAACTTCAACAAAGAGGAATCCTACTGCTAAGGTACATGATTTTTTCCCAAGTGTAGGTCTATGTGATCAACACTCGTGTCAGGTTTACCTGTAGAGCCTCTCATACACACAGCTATAATCTGACATCCATTAGACCAAATTATATTTGGTGCAAGGTTTGCATATCAAGTATGATTATTGCATACTTTACAAGTTACTAAGTGTCCATGTTATTTACTCAATATAAACCTTGCATCCACAAAATCTTACCTTTGAAGGTTCAGATCTTCTGGACTTGTGTAATTTTTCTGCCATTATTCAACTACCTACTTTGTTCCCGTACAAATCTGTAAACCCATTCTCTGTGGTTTTCAGTACTCCACACAGTCACAGTTGATCTTGTTCACCTGGATGTTATAGATGAAAGTCGAAACTGTCCGACTTGATTCCATCTACGGAGATGTAATACGTGAAACTCAATTAAGACAGCATGCAACATTACTCAATGTCAAATAGGTTGCTGTATGTGGGAGGCCAAAGAACTGATTCACTAGAAGCATGGGTGCACAGTTTGTTCCAGTTACTCCCCTTTGTGGTCTCTTGATGTTTTGCATACAAGTAAAAGATATAATCCTACTGCTAATTTTCCTTCATGCCTTCAACTGCTTGCCTGTAGGCTGTAATGTATGAAAAGGAGCTGGCAATCCCTGCTCAACTTCTCAAACTATGCATACACTTTTCCTTATGTAATATGCTGGTCTTACAGAAGTAAATCAATCAGATCCTGTGATCTATGATGATATTATCTGCGTTTTCCTTCTCTGGCCTGTCTTATAGAAGTAAATCGCTTAGACCAGGTGCTGTGATACATGATGATATTATCTGTCTTTTCCTTCTCTGCTTCTTCTAGTAATCTGTATTGTCAGATTTATGATGCTACTCTGTTCATACTTGCAATAAGGGTAATGGCCTTTTCTCCATTCAATAGCTCATCCTTCCTTTACCTGTTCCTCACTGATTCAATAAGAGGTATAATCACTTCCCTGTATAATGCTATGCTCTGATCTTTAGCTCCCACAATTGCATAGTGTCTTCATTGTAATCAAGGAGGAATACTGGTAAAAAATAATGATGATCTTCTCAAGTGTTTTATAAATCGTCAATAGCTTAGAAAGGATCAAGAATATAGATTCTTCTCCCTGTTATTTACTACTCAAATATACTGGAATAATTTGTTGCATCATTCTTTGCCATGCTCTCTGATTTCTGTAATGATGGTCTGTGACCTATGATTATGATCATCCCCTCGTATGCTATTCACAAGGAATACAGTGAAGGAATTGTAAATGGTAACTTATGGAGCACATAAAAGATTTATGCTAGTAAATTGCAGAGCAGATTGCAAGTTTAACAACTTGCAGAGTCGATAGGTTATTGCAATACAAGCAGAAAGGTCTAAACATCTTCACACCCAATTCAGACTAAAATACATCCGAATCAGGTCTGCTCTGATGTGATAGAAATATCTGTGCATGAACCATTATTAGACCTAGTTATTATCTTCCGCTCCTTGTCCAAATTCCTTCTCATATGTATTCAGCAATATGGCCTCGATCAATGGCTGGTTTTTTTTTCAAATTAAAACTGGCTATATAACATTATCGTTTTATACATTGAAGATGTATCTAAGTGCAACTGTCCGTCCACCTTTACAATACCCAAAGGTTGTAATGCAGGGGTTTATCTGGGTATGGTATGACTATGTGTAAGGCAGGTAATAGTGCAGCTGAAGGAGGCTTGTTAGTTACCGTTCATGTACCTGCAAGTTTTTTGTCGTTAATAACCACTTGTTCACCAATTCTAACCTATGGTTCAATAAATTAATCATGTAATTACTTCAAATTTATGACATCAATTAGAATTTAGAATCACAAACAATATATGAAATTGGCATGGTCAAAATGCTTTTGGAAGAAAAGGCTTTCAGCTATAGGAAATGGTGAGTAATAACTGGCAGTAATTTTCTTTACACATCAACTAGATTTCTTGTATGATGAGACAAATTGATCATGTTATTATTGACAGGGTTGGATTTTTCATGTTGATTTTATTAGTGACTATGTTCTTCAGATTAAATTCAGATCACATCTGTGGATGAGATTTGGCTACTTCAAATCAAAATACTGATTTAACCATGTTATACAGTTCCGTGAATTGGAAAGGGGTGTTGACATTCTTGTTGCAACTCCTGGACGACTTGGGGACCTCCTTGAAAGGGGGAGGCTGTCATTATCTATGATACAGTATTTGGCCTTAGACGAGGCTGATCGCATGCTTGACATGGGTTTTGAACCCCAAATTCGTAAAATTGTCCAAGAAACAGATATGCCTCCAGCTGGCAGAAGGCAGACCATGCTCTTCAGTGCTACTTTTCCAAAGGAGATACAGGTAATGTTGAGAATTATTATCCAGCGGTTTGATGAAATGAATTAAACTGGTGTTTTGATTTGTCATGCATATATAGTATATACTATTTTGATATGGTAATCCACCATTTGCTGTGATAGATATTGAGATATTATAGAGTATGCCCTGGTATTCCAACTCAAGCTGTTTGCACTTTGTCAGATCCCCCTTCATCAATCCTATGGTTGAAGCATCTATTTATTTTTCCTTGTGTGATAAAAAATCTTACTGGATTCATCTCAGAATTTCTGAACATCACAATCTATTTTCTGCAGAGGTTGGCTGTGGATTTTCTTTCAAATTATATATTTCTGGCAGTTGGAAGGGTTGGTTCCAGCACAGATCTGATTGTACAAAGAGTAGAGCTTGTTCCTGATGCGGATAAACGTAGCCATTTAATGGATCTTATTCATGCTCAGAAAGCTGAAGGTACCCATGGAAAGGTGAGTGGTGTGGTAAAAATTGTAGCTATTATAGTAATAAAGAGCTTCACTTACATGATTACATCGGCCTTGCTGAAAGTCAGTAAAGCTTGAATTTTAAATGATTTTTTTTTCTGTGGGAGCAGTTTAGTCTAAAGTAATAATTACTTTACATTTAAGTTCCCTTGATGTAATAATTGTTACATGCTAGTGTAATTATAGCTAAAGTACTGAATATAAGCACTGCAGCAATCTTTGACCTTAGTCTTTGTGGAGACGAAGAGGGGAGCTGATGCATTGGAATATTGGCTATCGTCAAATGGGTTTCCTGCAACAAGTATTCATGGAGATAAATCTCAACAGGTAGGATGATATGTCATAATTATGTTTTCAAATACTGTGATTCCCATGATATTTAAAAGGTCTTCTCATATTATTTTGAATTCGGCTGTGTTACAGATTTTGTTTTATTTTCCTGTTCTTGATGAGGAGGTGATGGTCTGGTTTATTTGGCTTCATTTATAATCTAATTAGAATTTTTTTCTTTACTTGTAGTGTCTGTAAATTATTGCATCCAGAACTGGTGTGATTCTTCTGAGGTTTTGAATCTCGGGCACTTTTTCCTGTTCCAGTAACTGGTTTCCGTCAATTAATACATAATCTATAGGCATCCTTTGCTTGTTTTGAAATATTCCTCTTGAATAGTCACACTTTTTGTTTTGTTTTGTTTTTTGGGTAACATATTGCAGGGAAAGCCTCTGGGAATTTCCTGTCATTTTGAAGATGGTACCCAGGGTAAACTCCAGAAATTTCAGAGCAGAAGGCCAGGTCAAAGCCATTGAAATAATATGTTGAGTCTTTATAGGCTCAATGTGTGACTTACAGACATAGACATAGAAATAGAAATAGAAATAGACCCTGGATGGGTAGGATAACACTCCATTCCACAACTGCTTGTGCTAGACCAAATTGATGGTTACACTTGAAACCTATACTCTTGAGTCTTTATAGGCTCAATATGTCACTTACAGGCATAGACATAGACATAGAAATAGAAATAGAAATAGAAATAGACCCTGGATGGGTAGGATAACACTCCATTCCACAACTGCTTGTGCTAGACCCAGTTGATGGTTACCCAATGCCACCTGTTTGATGCATTTGCTTACTAAGCTAACCAATACCAAAGCCGATATCAGAGCAGGGCTGAAACAAACTTACTTGACGTGTACTTTTCTCATTACTTTGTTAAATTTCTATGTATCTTAATATTAAAAATATCCATGAAAAAATAGAAGCCTCAAATCCAGCAAAGATTGCCTGGTTGGATTCTTGTGATTGCAAACCAGAAAAAGTTGAGGTAAAACGGTTTGCCTTATTCATAAGAAAATGGAATTTCCTTTTTGAGGTTGCTTTGAGAAACACACCTCGAGATCTATATGGCCGAACCATATAACACCGATTACCTTCGATTGAGGTGTCAGGTCTGAAGGGTAACTCTTCCACAATTCACCTATCACCTGGGTCTTGTACCCAGCCTCGTCTGTTTTTGAGATGTGCATTCATGTGGAAGAGACCAAGCAAGGCTGGAAATTGCAATAATTTACAAACAATTCTCTGCAAACTTCTATGAGGTGCTAGGCTGCATGTGAAATGCTTGATGCCAGTGAGCTCATTCCAACTTCTGTGGCTTGGAGTATATTTTCGATTAGGTACTAGATTTTTTGGCCTGATATCCCCTCTGTAGTTAGTCCAATAGAACTGGGAGTCACTTTTAACTAAATATTGCATTCTTTACATTATACTGGGCAGTGTGACATTTTTCTGAGGTATTTCCAGGATTCTGTTATTGTGCTTTTAAATATTTATCATCATATTTTATGTGAGGTCCTTGAACACATATTTATTAGACTAAAAATGGTGCTTTGCTTTCACGATCTTGTATTTTGTTCCTTGAACGCTTTTATCTGTCAAAGTAGCTGGAAAATGGTCAGTTGTATGGTAACCGAAGGGCCAAACCGTTTTCATAACCTTTTTTCAATTACTGTCGCTTGTATTTAATGCTGTGCGTGACATACTGAAGGTGTTGATTTTCACAATGTTGCAGGAGCGCGAGCAATCTCTGAGAAATTTCAAGAGTGGGGCTGCACCTATTTTAGTTGCGACAGATGTGGCTGCACGTGGACTTGATATTCCACATGTGGCGCATGTAATTAATTTTGATTTGCCAAATGATATTGATGACTATGTCCATCGCATAGGGCGTACAGGTCGTGCTGGTAAATCAGGGTTGGCAACTGCCTTTTTTAATGAAAGTAACCTTTCTCTAGCAAGGCCGTTGTCTGAACTCATGCAAGAAGCAAACCAAGAGGTTCCAACATGGCTATCAAGTTATGCTGCAAGGTTTGCATATGGTGGTGGAGGTCGTAATCGTCGATCTGGTGGAGGAAGATTCGGTGCTCGTGATTATCGTAGAGATGTTAATAGGGTTGGCGGGGATCGTCCTGGAGGGGCATATGGTAGCATGGGAAATTCTTATGGTGCTTCAGCAGGATATGGTGGTGGATATGGACGCGAGACTAGTGCATGGGATTGAAGTTATCCTTTCCCATGTGAATTTTTAATCAACTGTCTATATGTTCAGCTGGGTAATATCCAGCGCCATGTCTTTGTTGCAGCTTTTGCCTCGACGGTCCATGTGGGTAGCTTTTGCGGCATGGTAAGTTTTGGGCTTCTGGCAAATAACACTGGGCTTTTCAACAGCCCAAGAGAGATATTTGACTCACTAATGTATCATTGGTGTCCAGAGTTTTCTGCTATATTTGCTTTTATCCGGCGAGGTGTATATTAGTAGGCAGCTGGCAATTTACATGGAGTAAAATCCTAGTTTGGTAGACATAGCTGAAAGTAGTACTAGATTACATTTCAGCTGCTGATTCTTGTGCATTGGTAGGTTGCTTTTGTTTCTGACATTTGTGCATGAGATTACAGACTGAAAAAGGGCCAATTTTTAATGCAAGATGGCCATTTTATGATGCAGAGTCTAGTAGTATATTCTTCACAATTTCTTCGGAAGCGAGAGAATTTTCTCATTGTTGATTTGGTTTGGGCTATATGAGCAAATCGTTGAGTAGACCTAGACCTTTATAAATTGGATTCTCACTATCCCTCACTTGTGCAGCTCTTCGGTATGATAAGATACACCGATGTTTACCTACGTTGCTTGTATACACGTATTTTCTTTGTAAAATCCACAATTGTCCAAAAAAAATAATTACTTGAACAGTCGTGGCTAGCACGCACTACAAGGCCACATCATAAAATTCGAAGGCTTGTATCTCGTTCACATCTATAATCGCATATCTAGTCCGCGGAAGTGATTTTAGGGACAAAAGAGAATCGCTAATGTGAATCCTCCTGATTTGTTTTCTATAAATGTTTGGATTCCTCAAAAATATTTAAAATATTATGTATATTGAGTTTAAAGAAAATTATGTATCTTTTACTTGGGTTCGACAAGAATTCAAAGTCGTCGCAAAATAGTGCTGAGCCGCAAGGTTTTCAAGGTTTTTATTTTTTTTTATTGAAATATTAATTATGGTATGACAATATGTTTAAGATATTATAAACTAGTAAGTGTTTGGTAAGCAATATTTTTTTTGGTTACGAAATTGTGATGGTATATATGGCATCATAGTTGTTTTGGACTTTTGGTTCATTTAAATATGGGAAGACATAGAACTTGGCGGGATCAGTGTTAGCAAATTTCTTGGTATCTTCTAAAAATGTGATCAGAGTGAACTAAATAACTTAATTAACAAAAATTGTGATCTTATGTAAAGTACAAAAAATTGATACAAATTGATCAGCTAAGTAAAGGATATTTTTAGACAATTAAACCATTAAATTAGGCTAGATTGCTGAAAAGAAGTGTCAACATTGAATAACATAAATAGGCAAATATAAGAAGGCATGAGAGGTGAGTTTGATTATTGGTTAGAGCATTGCCACATTGCCCACTTGGTATTTTTTAGGGTGGTTTAAATGTAAGATTGAATTGGCATAGGTGAGGTGTGATGCCCTTGTTTTGGTTGTTGTGTACCCTTTTGTTGAATGAATAGAGGGTTTTTGTGAACCATTGACAAAGTGACATTGTTACAACTTAATGTTGTTTAATCTAATTGATAATTAAGCATCTTACAAGGAAGTGTGGTTTAGGCCTTTGCTAAAAATGATGCTTCACTTCCATATTTAATAGTGCAACTAAATATATCTGTTTTTATTTTGTCTAATTTTTAGAATAGAAACCAACATTAAAGTGGCATGTATTTCTCACTTCGAACATGGAGTAAATCACTATTTCGGTCAATTGCTAGAATAAAAATCGTAACATTAAAGCAGGACGCATTTGAGACTTTTTGAAGGGTGTAAATGACTCCTGTAGTAGAAGTAATAGATGATGAACTTGGTGTAGATGCAAATCATCCTCTTCAATGGTTGTAGTTTAAGAAATAGAGAACTATCCAAAGGGGTTTCATCACTATCAGAGGCATTTATCACAATTCCAAATTCAAAGTCATTCAAAAGGGCATGCATATAGGCTTTATTGAAGATTAGTGTCAGAAAGTAAAGTAAAGCATTTGTATTTATGTATATTTCTTGTCCCTAGGCATTTTCATTAAACTAAGACAAGCTCACCAACTTAAACTGCAAGACAGTTGGCATTTTGGTGCTTTGACTCTAATATAACACAATTTATTGATAAACATTATCCTTAATGATTATAGTAGACGTTCCTTTCCATCTTAGGGCTTGCAAAATCCATGACCCTCATATAAAAGTGGGTAGCTTTAGTTGTGTTGTGGCTTGGTAGTAGCCTAGATGATTTTTGTTAACCTTTTATTACTTTAGGGGCTTAGAAAATTAAATGTAAGTTGAGATTTGAAGCAAATTTGACCCTAATATTTCGATTCTTAAAGATTTGGGTTGGCAAGGCCTCTACATTGGAGGATTTTTTTAGAGGAGCTCAATCTATCATGCTTGTAATGAGGGAATCTCATGATAATAAATCTCTCCTATTTTATCTTTTGAACTTAGAGCACATACTATGTTGTTGACCTTGTGTATGATCTATAGGGATGTTGTGGACTTTATGTATTAAACACCTTAAATGTTTTAATTAATATAAAATATGTCATAACGTTTATATGTCTAATTATAAAGTATGGTTGCTAATGTAGGTAACCAATAGCATGCAAAAAGAAAAATTAAAAGGCCACATCAAATAACTAATGGCATAAGAGTCCCATAACAAAGTGGCACAAAATGCAAGAACCAAAGTCATGGATTTCCATAAACATTAAGCCCCCATAATGACAAATAAACAAGAACTTAAATGATCTGGAATATATAGATGTTAGGATCAATTTGCATGTAGGAAGTTGGATGGTCCTCCCTTAGCCTTGGCATGGAGGATTGGGCTCAACAATGATGACTTCCTATCAATTCAAGGAACTTTTCATTAGGAATGGGGTTGTATGGCTAGTTCTTTGTGTGCTCGCAACACTCCCTCATGACTTTATCCACCTTTGTGTTAAGTTGATGTACACTTTTCGATAACCATTATGAAAAAATCGAGGGAGATGATGATGGAGGGATTTTGACTGATTGTGCAAGGGACTCCCTCCTAATATTCCAAATTTAAGTTGAGGTGGATGACATCCTTCTTAACCTTTTGGATTTCCACAAATTGTTTGTAGAGACATTTACTAAAGATTTGTCTCTTAGTAGGATTTTGTTGATATTATATAATTTCATATTTATAAGAAAGACAATTTCTATCTTGATAGGTTCTCATGTTGATTGGAACTCATTAGACTAATAGTATTCATCACCTAGAAGCACTAATTTTTGAGGAATGCTAGAAGGGGAAAAATGATAGGGAAAATGTGAAGCTCATTGTGATGTTGATTTGGTGAAGGGTCAACAAAAATAAATATTTAAGGAACTCATCTTGTGGCAAAAAGTGCACTTAAGGTGGGGGCAACTTAATTATATGAAGTGTCAACCAATAACCATGATGCATAAGATAAGGGAACCATGAAAGAAGGCTCTACAATGAGCCAAATGAGCCAATTTACATATATTATTTTAGAGGATAAAGTTGATTTAGCTAAGCTCCTAGAAATCCATTGGTTACCATAAAAAAGCTTATATTAATCCAAGGTCCTTGAGACATTACATTTCCAAGGTTTTTATCAACTCCCGCGGAGGGTTGATACCCATTTTCAATGGAGTTGAGAATCAATTCCATGACTTCCATCTAATTTTATTCAATTTGTGACGTGGACCCTAAATATGACGTCTAAATTAGGTAAGGAGACTCATTACCTAGAGTTCGTATTAAAAATATTCAAAATCATTCGAGCACCTTGTTTGAACCGCCTCAAGGTTAAGAACACTAGCTCTTGGTTGGATACTTATCATCATGAAATAAAACATTGAATTGCCAAATGGAATACTAGTCAAAAGAAAGTCTTTCTTAAAATCTTCTCCCTTTCATTTGAAAAAAGGCTTAATAGCTTCCCATATTACATCGCTGATACTTCAGGTGATAAAAGTGCTTTTATTTTTTGAGTTGGTAAAGGGGGGTGATAATGAGGTTTTATAAACTCAAAGCTTACCAATAAATTTTTCAATAAAGAGTTCCTTATTTGATGCAATTTCTAATCAAAACTTTAAAGCCCTCCCAATACTCCAACAAGAATATGTTTTCCACATAGGGCCCATGCTTAAGTATTGAGATACCCCTATCACCTCAATTGCCTAATGTGCAACAAAGGTTTTGATTAATTATATGGAATTGTTTATGAAGTTTGAATTTGGTCCATATGAAAGTATATGAGATATTTCTCCAAACTTTTACATCCATTTGGGGATGAATCCCAACATAAAAAGTAAGAAAACACGCATGGAAACTAATATTGCTTGATTTATATATGAAATTTAGCAAAGGATATGGATTTGGATATCCAATTATCAACTTTCTTTTTTGTCATTTGTATGATCATGCCGCAAGGTTCTATGGAAGAGGCTTAGCATATTGTAATAACTCAATTTTGACCGTTGGTCAATTATGTTAAAAATAATGGCATAAATAATTGTGATATGTTAAGTTTAAAGCTAATTATGATGTAAATGTTGTATTGATTTCAAGTGTGGAGTGGAAGGTCAAGTCATGACTAGACAATTATGTCTTAGTATCACAAGCATTTTCAAAGTTTTCTTCCTAGTTTGACATGTTAGGTTTAGAGTTTGACATGTCAAGTTCGTGTGAGAAATTGGAAATAAATAATAAAAGGAAAATGCACATTATAAAGACTTGTTGGGAGCACAAGGAGGATGTGAACCAATGAGAGGGGAAAATGAGTACTTGGTTGGGGTGATAATGAGATCTTATAAAATCAACCCCAACAAATATATTTTTCGATACAAAGTTCCCTATATGATGAGATTTTTGTTGGCTCAATTTTTGACCAGGGCCCACATTGGTGTCCAACAAAAGGGGTGCAATCTAAGTGTTGACATTTTCAATCCCCATGAAGAGGAAGGTCTCACCCATACACTATGCTACAGTTGAAGATTGTACACACCTCGTTCACCATTACTAACACAACTTAAACTCAAATCATCACTTATATCTCCAACTTAGCCATTCCATTGGGGTAAAACCATTATCAACTCATGTAGTATGCTAAGAAAACTCTAGGACTGTGTTCCTAGTTAAGCTATCGACATAGATTCAAGCAAGTTACATTTCATTCAACTATTGAGCACACACTTATATTGAGAGGGGGAAGGTGAATCAATATAAGATAATTTTTACTTATTTAAACATTCTTGAACCATAAGAAAATAATCACATATGATATCTATTAGCTACAAAACAAGGAATACTAAACTTATGTGGAAACCATTTTGGGAGAAAACCCAAAAAATAATTTTATAATTTTTGTAGAAACAAGTCCGCTTGGGGTAGCTCAATTGTTAATGGCCTGGAAATGAAGTCTCGTTGAACCAGAAGTCTAGGGTTCAAATCTTGTGCTATCCCCCTTGATCGAGGTGAGAAGTTGGACATGGTGAAGATGTAGTCCTACCAAGCTTACATTTTTGTTGTTGTTGTAGGAACAAATATTTTTAGGCACCAACCTATTGGAGACACCAATCCCACTACTGCAAATATTCGAAGGCACCAACATACTGGAGATATAAATACCCATTATCGCAAATATTCCTAGGCACAAACCTACTTCATTGAGGCTACTTGCTACTTTTGCCTTCACCAGGTCTTCTAGCTACTTCTACCTTTACCAAGTATACTTGCTTCTTATACCTTCACTAGGTTTGCTTCTCCTAAAACTTGTTGTTTTTGGAATATTTCGAAGAACAAACATGTAAAGCATGCCACATATCCAACTTTGCAAATTTTGATTATGAAAGTTTTACACAAGGCACTTTTTTGTGTATCCTTTGATCTCTAAAGATTCCACTGTTTGAAAATTTCTTGAAAAGAAGTTACAACAAAAATTCCAAGATGGCCTATTTCAAACTAATTTCAGGATCATGTAGAAACCCTAAATTCCACAAGGCATATCCATGAAAGTATAGCGAACTAAAGTTTGAATTTTTTACTTGAGGGATTGCTATATGTCTCCACAGGTCTAAAAATTTCGCGTTCTTGAATATCCTAGAATATAAGTTATAGCAAAAATTCCCCATTTGAAACAAATTTCATGACTATTCAGAAACCCAAACTTCCATAGGGCATATCTCCAAAATTATAGTGAACAAAGCATAAATTTTTTATGAGGCATTGTTATATGTCTTCATAGGTCTTTGAAAATTTCATTATCTAAAACATCCTACAAAATAAGTTATAGTGAAAATGCCAAACTGATATGTTTGAAACTGATTTTAGGACTATTTAGAAAACCTAAATTCCATAGGGTATATATCATAAAGTATAACGAACCAAAGAGTGAAAATTTTACCACTTGTACATGAAGATCTTGCATCCATATCCTCAAAAATTCATGATTTGGAACATCCCATAAGAAAAGTTATAGCGAAAATGTCAAGATGGCTCATTCACTCCACAAAATCACATTTTTGCTCCACCTTTAAAACCCCAAGAGGATTCCACAAGTTCTCTTGTGAATCTCATTTCTCTTCTTGCCTGGATGGTATTCAAATGCACTCATCTATCCTTTATTTGCAGTGTTTATGTGTTCATTTATGGGGTTGACTCTAAAATTGGCTGGGTCAACTTGTACTTTATGGCTAGGTCGATCTGACAAAATCTTTCATATCTTCTCAATCTTATGGAGTTAGAGGGATTCCACATACCATTGGAAAGGTATTGGAATAATATTTTCAACCATGTATCCTATGCTCCCATTTGACCTGGGTTTTTATAGTAAAAACACGTTCAAAGATAGAGTGTCTAAACTTGGCATCAAATGTCTAGAAGCAATATTTCAACAATATTTATCTTGGACATATGTAGTCTCCCTTTGTCTTTGACATCAACGAAAACAACATTTCCAACATCAACAACATATACATTTAACAACAGTAAAATATATCATCACCATATAAAACAATGAAAACCAAAATTTTAAATGGGGAATCGTTCCATTAATATCCAAGATGAACCAATACATTTTCCAAAATGGTCAGGAGTTGCAATCACTCAAAATACATTATAAAGAGTTGATTCTACTTTAACCCATAACTCATTACAAAACTTAAAAATGATTAACAATTGACCCTAGATCAACAATCATCTAGTCATTAAAAATCTTTTTATGCCTTAAGTTTTACACTATATGGTTGCATGTAAGGGAAGGAACATACTTTGAAACTATGCAAGGTTGTTATGCTTTCTTTTAATTTTGGCTTGATGGACTCACTATTATCTACTTTTTCACCATCTAGGTGTCTTTATCCTTCTACCACTTATCCTTGCTCCCTAAGATTCTTTCCCATTGTTCTAATCTTGATCTATCTTTAACGTTGAGGTTCCTAACTATTATGGGTGGTCTTTGACCTATGTGGTGTGAATCTTATCTATTGTATTTGTTGAGCTTACATCATCCTATTCTTTTCATTGCCACCATGTAGCTGTCTTCAAAATTAAAAACAAGGGGCCAATAAGCCCTAACCATGTAGAAATTTTGAATAATTTAACACATATTCAATGGAGATTATCTTGATCATGTACTATTGCGGAAAACATACACAATACATAAGCTCCTCTACGTTGATCATCAATATAGCAGCATCAATAACAATAAAACATCAAGAGCATTCACACATTAACACAGTATGTATCCCGGGGGAAGCATCTCGCTAAAAACCCCAACTATCTGTATATT
>APFE031396756.1:147912-165679 GCA_000404065.3 Pinus taeda | reverse complement strand
CCTTCTCGACCAGTGCTTTGAATTCATAGAACTTTGAATATGTCTCGCTCTTCTTCTGCATGAAGAAGATCCAACACTTACGAGAGAAATCATCAACAAAAATCACATAATACCTATGTTTTGTTGTCGAAGAAACTGAAAAAGGTCCACACACGTCTGTGTGAATTCTCTCAAGGATCGTCGTGGTGCGAATATCCTTCCCGTGAAAGGTGGCTTTCACAAACTTCCCCAAAGTACACCCCTTGCACTGATCTGACTGCGCAAGTGTGCCTTTAGGAAGCCATGTAGTGATCTGCTACAGTATCTTCAAGGCTCCATGGTGAAGGTGACCCAATCTCCTATGCCACAACTCGCCATCATCCCGGCTCACCAATCCTTCTGCCTTGCCTGCCCTTGCTGCACATCCATCTACATGAAACTGATAAAGGTTCCTCACTCGAACCCCTATCTTCCGGGTCTCACCAGTTGTCTTGCTGCGCAGGAAGGCCTTTAGCTCGCTGAAAACAACATCATACCCCTTGTCTTCTAACATCGCCACTGAGATGAGATTCTTCTTCAATCCTAGAACATGCATGACTTCCTTCAATACAAAGGGTTTACCAGACCCCCTCTCAAAGGAAATGGTACCGATACCGGTCGCACTGTATCTACCATCATCGCCCATCTCGATGTGCACTCCAAGATCTTTGTCCTTCAGATCAGAGAACAAATCTCTATCTCCCGTCATGTGAAAACACGCACCACTGTCCAAGAACCACACTGATCCCATCACACTTGAAACCAAGCATTCGATCAATGAAAAATCAAGCTCAAACTGAGAAGCTAAGGCCTCTCCCCCTGCAGATCCAGCAGCTTGCTTGTTCTTCTTCTTCTGCGGACAATTTGTGGCATAGTGTCCGTGCTAGTGACAATGAAAACACTTCACCTTGGACATATCCTGCTTCTTGCCTTCCGCACCAGACTGAGAAGCTTTCTTGCTCTTCCCTTTCTTTGCTTTGGCAGCCAAAGCACAATTCTCTTCATCAGCTCCCTTTGACGAAGATCCGTCCCTGGTACTCCGCCTGATCTCCTCCTGCACAAGATCTGACCATAGTCTTTCCCATCCTGGCAACTTCTCCCGACCATTGACAGAGTCCTGATAGGAATGCCAACTCTTCGGAAGACCAAGGAAAGCCAAGCTCACCAAGTCCTCATCATCGACAGTAACCCCCACACTTCCCAGCTCATCTCGACACTGAGTGAACTTCGTGAGATACTTGGGAATACTGTCACCCTTCTCGCATATGATGTTTCTGAGTTTATCTTTAAGCGCCAGCTTCCTCTGATCGCTCTTGCTTTGGAATAATTCTGTTAATGATTTCCACATCAAATATGGAGTAGCCTTTCCATGGAGGCTGGACACAATGTGATCCTTCACGCCCTCCAACAGAATCCTTCGACATGTTGCAATCTTCTTTTGCCAAGCATCAGCTTGAGTAGCATCAGTAGGCTTTGGGATATCCGTATCTATGAACTCCTTCAGCCCGTTATCATCCAATACTGCCTCCATCCTGTCCTTCCATGCAATATAGTTTGAGATGCCCTCAAGAGCATACTCCAATCGCAATCCGTTGAAAGACATTGCTGCGTTGTCACCAAGAAAACACTGCTGCAAATTCGAATTCCACCAGCAACCAACTCAACCGCTTCCGATCTAAAATTCGTGAGAACGAAGTATTTCTTGTACAGAGATCGACTGTATGGGCATTCACCGGATATCTCACCTTCCAAAGAAGGATGAATCCAGAGGCTACCTAGCCCGATTACAGACTCTGCCTGAAGAAATAAATGTAAACACTTCCTGAATAGTAGAGCAGATGATCAACAGCTCCGATACCATGTAGAAATTTTGAATAATTTAACACATATTCAATAGAGATTATCCTGATCATGTACTATTGTGGAAAACATACACAATACATAAGCTCCTCTACGTTGATCATCAATATAGCAGCATCAATAACAATAAAACATCAAGAGCATTCACACATTAACACAGTATGTATCCCGGGGAAAGCATCTCGCTAAAAACCCCAACTATCTGTATATTAATGATTGAGTCATGTAACATTACAAAGCATAATACTTCTCACAAGTATCTCCACCTCTGTTACACACAATACAGCTCAGATCTGAATCAATCACTGGCTCAAATCTCCTTCGCTGCTTGCCTGCCTCCGCTGCTCAATACCTGCTCAAGAACTGATGATAATTCCAAGGCAACCACATATTTACTTGGCTAAATCACGTGAGCACAAGCTACAATGTGGGAAAATACGTGAGCAAACTCATTGGCATACTCAATCCCTTGATTGTGCATGATCTGATGCACAACTATAATCACAACTGATAGCAATCTGATTCTCTAACACCTGTCCCTGCTGAACTGAACATGCACTGACATGCAACTGAGTTAACTGATGTATTCAGTAGTTGTATTATGAGTTAATAACTTGTGAATTAATTAATAACTAATTCACCCAACTCATCTCTAGTCTATTTGCCAGTTAGACTAAATACAACCAGTTTAACAAAGCTAAACTGAACACAACTCCATCAACTGCACCTCCAGTCCACTAAACTCAACTCACTTGAGTTCTAACTGAAGTCCTGCATGCAAATATTAGTCATCCCATAGGTAACCACGTATTTCCTTCTGGGATCTGCATGTACCACATCCGTAGCTCATCCTGAAGTGCTCCAAGAGAATAAGACAAAGTTTATAGTCTAAATATTATTATGAGCTAATAATATTTGACTGTTCTATATTTAGACTGAGCAGTCACTCCGCTGTGGTGTCACTCCGCCGTGGTCTAAAAATAGAAGTCCATCTATTTTTTCCAACTTGATCAATCATCCATAAACAACAACCTGCAATCCATAGACATGATCCATATGTCTAAAAATAGACATAGTCTAAAAATAGACTTGCGTCAAAAATAGCATGCGGGCCCACTTAGTGAAGGCGACTCTTTTCACTAAGCTCCATCATCTTGTTGCAATCTCAACAAACCACACTTATTGACTCACCCTTGAGTAAACTCCTATTGCCTTTACATGAATCTGCATCGTCCATGTCCTTTCCAAATGAAGGGATTAACTTCAAGACTACCTCTAAAATTTTGTCTTGAATTCAAGGAATTCATTTAATTCCTTGGTCCATTTTTCCATCATATGTTCAAACTCACTAGGTGATTTTTTGCTTAGTCAAGGTCGGGGGCTTGTGGCTATCTCCCACATAGATGACCAATTGGTTTCCATGGAATTGTTTAGTCGCTGTAAGGTGCTATAATTTCCAACCATGATTGATCAAATATATCTTAATTGTGACTGGACTTGCATACAAAATTGTCTCCTTCCTCTTTGGTGTCATTCCGATAGATACCTCACCCATATTTTCTATGTTGGGTTCCCTTCTTGAATAAATTATGGGTATTCCAATAATATATTGGATTTTAGTTTTATAGCTTCGATTGTGGCATATAGACGACAACCCATGTTTGATGAGTTTTGGGATCTTTTCTTCTTCTTATATTTCTCAATTTAAATAATGACTCAAGAAACTAGCGGTGTTCGATAGAGAAGACATTAACATATATTTAATTACCAATTATAGAAAAGTGATTGTATTTTTCATGAATTTGAAAAGTGACCATATCTTCCAAAAAATATTGAAAAAATAACTAGAGCATGTGGCAATCGCAATATTTCCTAGGTGCATTTACTACTAAACTATTGTCATGATGGGAAGGAGTGATGTCATTGACTAAATTTGAATGATGGCATGACGTAACCTACCCCATTGCCAACTTGACACACATTAATTTCCCTTTAACCCATATGCCCACCATTTTGATTTTATGTCTTAATGGATTATTAAATACACAATTATCACTAATTAGACCCAAACCCACTGACATGATGTTCAAATATTTTTGGTTACCATGAAAATGCTCTAACACAACAATACAAATCAAATACCTTATTTGGATACTCCCCCAACCACAAAAGTTGTGTTTGGGTCTTACTCTTAACTCCATTGACTCAACACTTGTTAATCTAAGGGCCAAGGTTTATTTAGTTGATGCTACTAGATCGACTAGCTCTTTCATAGGTTGAAATTTATTACCTAAGATCATATTCATTAAGAGAATTCAAAACATATCTATAAGGAATAGTGAGAATTACAAGGAAAGCACCAATCACCTATCCCTCACAAAGTGTTCCATCAATTTGAGCCAAGTTTATTACTTTTGACTCTTGGATGACTACAACTGTGAAGGGTCCTAATTAGTGCTTCTATAACTTAAAAAGATGTTTGAAGTACCTACTACTATATTGAAATACCAAGTCATCAATTTAAAAAATATTCCTTATTTTGAGATCATGCTACAACCTTTAAAGTGATTTCTCGACCTCTTGGTGATACTGTGCTAAGAACTAACCTTCATCTAGTTCCATCGATTTTGCAATTTGGCTTTGAATTGACTCCTTTGGCATCTTGGTAGCTTGCATTATGAATAGAATTAGCACTAGATTTTAGCATGCACTACTACTTCTCTCTTATTATACCAAATTGAAATGGGTGTTCTTTTTTAGTGTCTTGGTCATAGTCGTGTATGCCAAGAGTATTGTAGGTACCCTCTCATCCCAACCATCCTAGTTGACAACAAAAAATTTGGTTAGGCCTTTCTCATATATCTTCTTAAAGGCTTCAACTCTTCCATTGGCTTGTGGATGGTATGGATTGCTAGCTTGGTATTGCACCATGAGATTTTGAGTAGAGGTTCAAATGGTATTTCTCATGAGATGTTTACCTTGAACCATTGTTAAAATCACGAGACATCCCAATATGGAAATATGAAGATAAATATCACACCTATGTTCATGCTGCAATCTCTCGTTTGGTTTTCCTATACCCGTCCACTAAGGTATTTTACTATAGTGATGATATATTGAGCTCCTAAGTGTCTAGCTAGGGGGTTAATCAGATTGATAAAATACACAACCCCCCTCATGAATGGTTGTAGTGCAACCACTGAGCGGTGGTAGCTCATCTCTCTTGGAGGGTTGTCCAATCCTCTCACAAACACCACAACACTTATTATATTCGTTGATGTCCTTGAAGATTGTTGGGAATACCAAAATTTTCACCAAGTTCTAGTACCACTTTTCAGATCACTAAATCCAATTGATGGACTCTTTACGTCCAATTACAAATATAGAGTAGATATATAAGTAGTTTTAAAGTCTCAATTACCATAAACCTTTCAAAAAGATATTAAGAACATAAAATAAACACAGTACACACATAAACGTTTACATAGTATACAAATATTTTACAATGGAAACTCTTAACTAGGTAAAATAACCAACATTTGAGCTTTTCCACTCTTTTTTCTCCCAAAAAAAAATCACAATTTTTCATTTCAAGCATAAATGCAAAGTACTTTCTATATAAATGACAAGTCGACTCACTGATAATTTCTCAAAAGATACATATGATTATCTGTCCAAAATATTCACTAGTATATGTAAAAGTAACAATACCTCCCATATGGAATATATCATTACAAAAAGTACCATATGAGTGGAAAATTAATGCCCATTCTTCAAAACAATAGAAAAATATTAATTCAGTCCAAAAGTTGTTGAAGGGAACCGTTTTCCAGATTTGCTTGACCATACACCATATGAGTAATCTCATAGGTTCTTGTTGCCTTCTCTAACCCTTGTTTTGATAATTGGTATGCCAACAAGTTATTTTCTCTATAGACATGTGTGTACTCCATCTTGTTGAATAAGAGAATTTTTTCATTAATTTGTGATGCTACAAATATAAGATTCAAGTGACTTATTCTGATAGAGCCATTGAGGTGTCCTATAACAAGCATGGAATCTCCAAAGACCTAAAATGAGAATAAGCCAATTTTTGTAGCTAGTCTAAATAGCATAGGCAAGCCATCAACTCAGCTAAGTTGTTACTTCTAGCACCCATATTAGCTTTGAAAGTGTATTGATAATCATGATGAATCCACAGGGAAAAGCCAAGTCCACTCTTGAGTCCTATGTTTGAACAAGTTCCATTGAAGAAATACCAAGACCTTGATGATCCAGGTGGATATTGGTGGCCACCCCCCTATTCCACCTAGACCTCTAGTTGGTTTAATCATTTTCCTTGTTTGTAGCAGCATTTACTATTTTTAGTAGTTTTTCGAGTCCCGAACTCTTAAAGCAGTTTTGACGCCCTAAAAGACATTTTTCTGAGGCCCGCAACATGCCCATAGATGTAAGTAGGGGCCTATGGTAAATCTTGTATTACTCGGATATGTATTTCTAATGAGGCATCATAAGTGAAAAATGGAGATAATATGACCAAGTTAGGACCTCAGGAAGTTGGCTGCCCAACTAACCCCAATAGGGCCCACAAACTCTTGGTGTTCCATCTCCTGGGGTTAGGTTTTAGTTGTTTAGGGCTTCCACTTGTTAAATAATAAAAATGACCTTGAGCCTCATTGTAACACATTTCAGAGGCATGTAGCCACCACATATCTTCTAAGATATAAGCTACCATCAACTGAGCTAATTTATTTCCAATATGTTTGTAAGCATATTTCAATTCTTTGATATTAATGAAATGAAGTGTTATTTCTACTGCATCTATGTATTTGTGGTTATATATATATTTTATTTCATTCATCTTTAAGTTCGGATTAGTCGTATCAGGGAGATCTTCCATTTCTTTGTTTTTATTTGCATGTCCCCAACGAGGTCGGGGTATAAGAAGTTAGGGCTAGAACTGGTTGAACACTTGCAATACCAGCCTCGCAAACCCCGACAACCTCCCATGGTGGAAGAAAATAAAGACGAGGGAGCATGAGATCCTTTTAAAATATTGCTCAAAGAATCCCTTGAGCGGCAGGAATGCTATGATGGACAACTTTTCCCAGATCCTTCAATGACTACCCACTGAAGACACATCTTTTTTCGACAACCACTTTGGGAGCGCCACTCCCTTTAAGGTACAAGTTAACTTTGACATCTCCATATTTGAAGGTCATATAGATGTGGATGCCGTAGATAAATGGTTAAATCTTCTAGAAGGATATTTCTCAGTGCATGAATTTTCCAATCGGGAAAAGATTACTTTTGCACTCCTCAAAGCTGCTCCGCACGCTAAGGACTGGTGGGAAACCTATTTGCGAGAAGAGGGACGAGAGTGAACCCTCAGTATTCTCCACTGAATCCACTTGCAATTATTTTTGAGACGCCACCAAGGAGCAGTATTACCCTATCAGGAGCTATCAAGATAAATACACAAAATGGACCATGCAGTAGTAGGGAAGGGAACAAGATGTGCCAGAGATCACAAATATTTTTCATAACCTTCACACGAAGTTGGGTATTAAGAATTCTGAGCAAAATTTGTTACTCAAGTTTCACGACTGTCTACACAAGTACATCTGAGACTAGATGGAATTCCTGGACATCTCCTTGCTCGACGCTGCCTATCGATACACTGTCAAGATCGAGCAAAAATTTAAATAGAAGAAATGAGACTTTTGATCTGTGAATTGGAAGGGAAAGGTGCCCCCAAGCCATAGAAGAAAGGAGAAATCCAAGGCGGGGTGACCCAGGACAACTCGTTGAAGCCGCAAGAAAAGAAAAACACCATGAAGACAAAGAAGGACATA
Source organism: Pinus taeda (assembly GCA_000404065.3). Taxonomy (NCBI): domain Eukaryota; kingdom Viridiplantae; phylum Streptophyta; class Pinopsida; order Pinales; family Pinaceae; genus Pinus; species Pinus taeda. Next base: position 157,946 of record APFE031396756.1, on the reverse strand, counting down.
GGGAAATTGTGTGAGTTCCATAAGAGCCCCACTCACAACACAAGTGAGTGTCAGGCCAAGAATTCTCTGGTGGTCGAGCTGGAGGCTTTCAAATCAGATGCATGTTCAGAATCAGAGTTAGAACCTAACAAGGGGGATGAAAAAGGGAAGTAGTTGATTGACACGGAGCCCAGTGCCACCGTTGCCATCGTTTCCACCACCAAGATCTAGAAGAATGAGCTTGAATATCTAGAGTAGGGGGAGCACCTCTTCCACTCCCAGATATGGGTGAAGGGCTCTTAGTTGCAGTTCATTGTTAAAAGTGGGAGCCAAAATAACCTCATTTCAGTTGAGGTCATTAGGAAGATGGGACTACCAACCACAACACACCTGCAGCCGTACAACATTAGGTGGCTTCACCAAGGGCGAGAACTCTGTGTCAACCAACAGTTCCGCCTTCCCTAAAACATCAAGCCCTTCGCAGATGAGGTACTATGTGATGTTTCTCCTCTTGAAGTTTGTGATGTATTATTAGGACAACCATACTTGCGGAAGTGAAATTCTGTGTATGAGTCTAGACCCCACACTATTATTATTACTTTGGGAAATAAGTTGTATAGGATACTAAAGGTAGCACCACCTACCACCATATCTTTGATCATTGCAAAGAAATGTAGTAAGATCATTTCCTAGATTGGGAAATTTGTTTTCCTTGTGATTTTCCCTCAGGGCAAGAAGATGATTGTGGCCATGACCTCTAGACAGAGCTCCTCTGCATGACAACAACACATGGACAAGGTCGTGGAGGAGTACATGGACATATTCACCTACCCACAGGGGTACCTCTACATTGTCATTCCATTTATCTGACCCTAGGTGTGCCATTTCCCAATGGACCGATCCATCGACGCTCTATTCAGGAGAATGATGAAATCAAGAGGAAGATTCATGATTTGTTGTAGAAAGGGCACATCAAGACAAGTTCATCACCCTGTGGGAGCCCAATTGTGTTGGTACAAAAGAAGGATGGGACTAAGAGACTTTGTATTGACTATCAGGTGCTGAACAAGAACACTGTTCATAATAGGTATTCAATCCCATGGATTGATGAACTTCTAGACTAGCTCAAGGGGGGCCAAATATTTTAGAAAGATTGACTTGAAGTTTGGGTATCACCAGGTACCAATCAAACCCTTCGATGGGTGGAATAATTCCTTCAAATTCACGGAGGGCCTTTTCAAATGGCTAGTTATGCCTTTCAGGTTGACGAATTCCCCTGCAACCTTCATGAGGTTGATGGACGACATCTTGCGACCCTTCACCAAATCATTTGTGGTAGTGTATTTGGATGACATCCTGACATTCAACTAGAGTTGGGAAGAGAACCTCTACCATATTCAACAGGTCCTCCAAATTTTGGGACAACACAATATGTGTGTCAATTTGGAGAAATTCAATTTTGGTATGACCAAGGTTCAATATCTGGGGTACATCACTGATGAGCGGGGTGTGCATGTGGACCCAGGAAAGATACAAGTCATTTAGAATTGGCCAACCCCAACCACTCTAACGTAGCTCTGCAACTTTATGGGTTTGACCAATTTCTACTGCAGGTTCGTGTTGGGGTTCTCTGATATCACTTTGCCTTTGAATTAAGTAACCAAGGTTGGAGCGATTTTTTTTATTATTTTGGTTTGAATCCCAATAGAAGGAAATTTTCAAGTTGAAGCATCACCTCTTCTCTGCACCAGTGATCACATTACCATACCTACAACAACCATTTGAGATTGAGACATATGCCTTTGACTATGCTCTTGGTGCAGTTCTTACTCATCAGGGTCATCTAGTGACATATCACAGTGAAGCACTTTCAGACACAGTCCGTAAGTGTCCCACCTATGAAAAATAGATTTATTCCATTGTGTAAGCCTATCAACAATGGAAGCATTACATTATGGGGAAGGAAACGATCATCCACATAGACCACCGACCCCTGTAGTTCATACAGACACAAGGGAACTTGTAGAATGATCACCATAACAAATAGTCCACATACTTGCAAGAGTGCCATTTGAATATTAAGTACAAGAAGGGAAATACCAATAATGTTGCAAACTTCTTCAAACGACCGCTGATCATGGCACTGACCACTGTGCTTGACTCTTGTGGGAATGAGACTTTAGGGTGGCTGCATCTGTACAAGAGCGATTCATAATTCGAAAAAACATACCAGATGCTCTTGGAAGGAAATAAAGTTACAAAATTTCACCTCCAAGATACACAGTTATGTCACCTACGACACCTATGTGTTCCTTTAAGCGAGCATGCCAAGATGATTTGGGAGGCACAATACAGTTGGGTTGCTGGAAAATTTGGAGTAGAGAAAATAATGGCAGTGTTGCAAAAGTATTTTGATTGGTCGAACGTTCGACAGGATGTTGGGAAGTACATCAGATCATGCACTTCCTGCACCATTTCCAAACCAACCATCAAGAATCAAGGCCTATGTACTCTTCTTCCTACTCCTAGTTGACCTTGGGAATCCATCTCCATGGATTACATGTCGAGCCTCCCTTATAATAAGCATGGAAATGACTACATTTTTGTGCAGGCCTCGGAAGTGATGATTGACGCTATGTGATTCATTTCACTAGTTTCAATCCCACTTCTTCACCCTTGTGAGCATCACCCGATGCAATGAGTGCGAAGTGGACTATTCAAAAATCATGAGAAATTAGTCAGTTATGACTACCTCTCATGGAAATGGTCATAGATGAATGACTTACTTAATGCAGTTGAATCCCAAAATGATATCTAATATAATGCACTACGAAAACCCCAATACTTAATTCAAAAGAGTGAAGGGAACTCTACTTGAATGGTTCATGAGGCACAATACTTGCTAAGGTTTTGAAAATGGGGTAGTAAGCTAAGTGGGCTTGATTGTGGGGAAAAGTCCACAGTTAAGTGCGCTTGAGCCAAAGGCGATCTGGGATGGGTGACCTCCCGGGAAGTCCTAGTTAATAGGTGTAAGCCCCGGAAGTGATGACTGATACTATGTGATTCATTTCACTAGTTTCAATCCCACTTCTTCACCCTTGTGACCATCACCCGATGCAATACGTGCAAATTGGACTATTCAAAAATCATGAGAAATTAGTCAGTTACGACTACTTCTCATGGAAATGGTCATACATGAATGACTTACTTAACGCAGTTGAATCCCAAAATGATATCTAATATAATGCACTGTGAAAACCCCAATACTTAATTCAAAAGAGTGAAGGGAATTCTACCCCAATACTTAATTCAAAAGAGTGAAGGGAACTCTACTTGAATGGTTCATGAGGCACAATACTTGCTAAGGTTTTGCAAATGGGGTAGCAAGCTAAGTGGGTTTGATTGTGGGGAAAAATCCACAGTTAAGCACACTTGAGCCAGAGGCGATCTGGGATGGGTGACCTCCTGGGAAGTCTTGGTTACCGAGTGTAATCCCCAAAAGTGATGATTGACACTATGTGATTCATTTCACTAGTTTCAATCCCACTTCTTCACCCTTGTGAGCATCACCCGATGCAATGAGTGCGAAGTGGACTATTAAAAAATCATGAGAAATTAGTTAGTTACAACTACCTCTCATGGAAATGGTCATAGATGAATGAATTACTTAACACAATTGAATCCCAAAATGATATCTAATATAATGCATTGCGAAAACCCCAATACTTAATTCAAAAGAGTGAACGGAACTCTACTTGAATGGTATGATGCATAATGCTTGCTAAGGTTTTGAAAATGGGGTAGCAAGCTAAGTGGGCTTGATTGTGGGGAAAACTCCACAGTTAAGCGCACTTGAGCCAAAGGCGATCTGGGATGGGTGACCTCCAGGGAAGTCCTGGTTACTGGGTGCAAGCCCCGGAAGTGATGATTGACGCTATGTGATTCATTTCACTAGTTTCAATCCGACTTCTTCACCCTTGTGAGCATCACCCAATGCAATGAGTGCGAAGTGGACTATTCAAAAAACATGAGAAATTAGTCAGATACGACGGCCTCTCATGGAATTGGTCATAGATGAATGCCTTACTTAACGTAGTTGTATCCCAAAATGATATCTAATATAATGCAATGCGAAAACCCCAATACTTAATTTTTGTGGTCGTTGATAGATTCTCTAAGATGGCCATTCTAGCGGCCTGCAAGAAGAGTATCACAATATAAGCCACTATTAAGATATTCTTTGAACAAGTATGGGCACACTTTGGGAACCCACATTCCATCATTTGAGATCGAGACAACATGTTCGTAAGTATATTTTGGTCAAGTCTCTGGTCAATGTTGGATACCAACCTCAATAAGTCCATGACTTTCCACCCCCAAAATTATGGCCAAATATCTGATGTCATCAATAGGATTATCGTACACATTCTGCACATGTACAACTCGAAGCATCCACAGACATGAGACAAAAGCTTCTCCTACGTCCAACACAACAATAACAGAGCTCTCCATAGCTCAATTGGTCATAACCCCTTTTAGTTGGGGTTGGGATTGATGAGGCTCATCAATAGGTATATCACATGGGTCATAATTCCATCTTACATCTTTAGAATTATCTATTTCTCACATTTATTTACAATTTTTGTTATATTATGATTAGTGAGGAGGATAAAAGATGTGCTGCTATGTCATGTGGCCTAACATGGTTTAAATGCAGGAACTGGGACACTTTTGAGATAATTTCAATGCAGGAGCTCAAAGTAGACAACATGAAGAGATTATAGGAGGTTGTCTACCTCCTTAACTCCAATCAACCAAGATCACCACTTTTTATGTCATCAACTTAGAGTCATTGGAAACTAAGAAGGATGTGGTCATTAGCAGCCAAGCCAGTGCTATTCAAGGAAGATCTAGATCCACTTTTCTCGAGTTTTGGGAGACAAATATATCTACTTTCTAGGGAGATGTTGGTATCTACCCTTTTGTATAAATAAACATGTCAAGGAACTCATTAGGATTCGAATTCTATTTGCAGCTAAGAAGCTATTGAGCTCAAGCAATTGTGACTGTTATTTTTGACTTATTATGTGATGTATTTGACATTTCTACAATGATAATGAGAATTTTCGTATTGATCCATCACTGAGTTAGTTTAAAGGGCTGAGGCTCTTGGGTTTGGGCCCAAACCCAGTAGCTTAGGTACCTCTTATGTCTTGATATTCTTCTTTAGCTTAGATCTTTATTGGTTGTTGCATTTTAGTAGAATATAATTCCTCAAAAATCCTGTGACTGGGCCTCTATCTCATCTTTCTCATGGGAACCTGACTAGAGGAATCCACAATTACAACCCAAAAAAATTATGTGATGATTTCTTGCTTATGATTTCTTGGAAAAATATCTACATTAATTACCTTGTGTCACATATGATTGTTGTAGCTTAGAAGTTAATTCATTTAATAGATCAAAGTTTTTAGCATTAGTTAGATAGTTTCCAAATTCTACTCATCTTTTTCCACTATTGGTTATAGTATTTTGCAAATGAAAAGAAAAACAGGTGCATGTGATGTTGCAAGACTGTTGAACATGCATGCAAGGGATCTTTTCACCATATCCATCCAAGACTTCTCCACTCCCTTTTGATGAATCCCAACCATTGTCTTGATCTCTATTTTTTGGTCATCGTGAGCAACCCTCTTAGTCCAAAGCCGGCCTTCCTAAAGTTTTGAGCTTGGAAAGGGGTGTTGATCACCTTCCATCCTTCCACCACAACCTTCATCCATCTTCCCATCACTTTATTTCATCATCCTTACCCTCCAAACCCTCTTAGCAAACTTCCTGTAACATTTTAGGACTTCCTGTAGCAATACAGGAATCTTGTAGCATGCCTATAGTAGCATGTTTTTCCCTTGTTTTGACCTGTAATTTCAGTGTAGCTTAATTTAGGAGTAGGATGACCCCCAGCTTGGAATCCATGATCAAAGGTACCACCCATGCCATTCCCTCCATTACTTTTTCTTCACTGTAAGAGAAAATAACATTAGTTTCTTCATCACAAATTTGGCAAATAGGTCATTACTTAATATGCAAGTTTGAATTAGATAAATGATGCATGAAATCTTGAGTTGTGAGTTGGTAGAATAATCTTATGTTTTTAAGTGAATTTAATAGCTAGATGGTTGATTTCAATTAGTGTAGTTTCCTTTCTGCAGGTAGTATAACCCTTGTGTTTTTTTCATGAATTGATTTAGTAGAATTTACAAGTGGATAGATTTCACAGGTTGGATTTTAAAAGAATTTATTTTTATACACTAGGGATAGCTTTTGAATTTCACTTTCAATAGTTAATTCCCCCTAATTCGGTAGAATAATGGTCTTGGAACCCTAATGATAAAATGACCTAGTCGAGGGTGGCACGAGTGGAATTCCATCTACTGTGCATACAACAAAACTATCACCTCGAAGGTTGTACGAACCCCGGGTTGATAAATAAAGTTGAGGAGGCTCTGGGAGTTGCAATACTCTTGGTACAATACCAGGGCTCACCACTTTTTGGTTCTGTTTCCGCGGAGGTGTCTAGGTAGATGTTATTTCTGCTTAAGCATTTCTTTCTGTTTTGCATTTAGTTTTGAAAAATCACATAAAATAATTTTTTTCTTTAATTCCTCATAGGAGTAGAGATACTCAAGGAAAATTCTTACCAAACATCCCCACACCATCAAACAGTCAACCTTCACTCTTCTTCGGTGACTGTCAACTTCCCTCTTTGACTACAAGGGAATTAGAAGATCCCTTAGGTGAACAACATGAGATTTTTGAATAACCTATTGTGGAAGAAGAAGAACCCATTTCACATACCCAAACCATGGCTGAAAACAAGAATGAGGAGGTTTTCCCTATTAGAGAAATTAATGGAGAGGCTAGAATGAAGAATATAAGCCTTACTTCCCTTCATCACTTCCATGGTTTAACCTTTGAGGACTTTGGAACTTTTATGTTTGAGTTTTTCGTTGTTTGTAGGACATATGATTATACCTATGATGACTAGAAGCTGAAGTTATTCCCATCTACCCTTAAGGATGCAACCTTGCGCTGGTTTATGGGTCTACCTAGGGAGAACATCATTAACTGAGCTCAAACACAAAAAGCCTTTAACAACAAGTACAGGGACTAGTGTAGGTCCAAAGGAACCAAAGAAGAAATCTTTTAAATGAGTCTTGGACCTGATGAACCCTTAGAGAACTATGAGGAAAGATTCCAGATCAATTATAGGAGGGCCAGATGCACCCTCGAACCTAAATCACTCAAGTTATTTTCTTCTCTGAGGGATCATGGAGGACATGCTGGAAACCCTCAATATGCTGTCCAAGGGAGACATCTATCAATTATCCTACGAGGACATCAAAATAATGTTCAAAATCCATTCTAGGGCTACTAGGAAGAAGGGTATGGCTAGTCAAGCTTTGGTCAATTCCTTTCCCTCCATAACATCCATCAAGAATGAAATTAGAAACATATTGGAGGAATTTAAAAGTGAAATGCTGCATATCTTTGCTTTGAAAATGGTTACCATGCAGATCAAGAGGATACAAGAGGAAGAAAAGAGGGCCTTAGCTATTTTTTTCCCTAAATGCACTAGAAGGCACCCCAAAAATGAATTTCCATTAAATGTCATAGAGGACTGTTCAATCTGTGAGGAAAACCATGCCACATATAAGTGTCCTTCTTTGCCCGGATTGAAAATTGTATACCAAGGGGCAGAAGGTGGGGTTGAGCAACACTATTTTATCAATCAAAGGAGGCCTCAAGGACCTCAACCATACCAACAGAGATTTCAAGGTGCATCCTACTCTTATTACCATCCTAACCATATGCACCCTTGCCATCTTGGTACCCTTCCACTCATCCATCATAGTTCACACGCACCTCAATATCCTCCCCAACCTGTCAATCAACCATTTCAGCCATATACTTCTCCACATCCTCAGTGGAATAAACCATCACAAGGGTGGAGGCCTCAACTCAACCAACCTTCTGCTTTACTGTCTCCACCTCCATCTCAACCTCAATTGACTAATCATGCTCCACCCAAGCACACTCAAATTCTTGCTCAACCCAATTGGAACCCAAATAAAAAGAAGGAACAACATGTCTATAATGGAGAGACATCTTACCTTGCCTATGCTGTGGATATTCAAGAAATCAACCTCAGGTATGGAAGAGTACTCCTAGATAACCAACCTCCATCTCCACTTGAGGAGCTCAAATAGAAAAAGGAAGAGAGTAGCCCTCAAGTAAATCCACCTCATTTTCCTGAGAGATTGATCCATTATAACCAACACACCCTAGAAGAGACTGAACTTCTGGGAGAATTGAAGAATCTATGTGTTAGAATACCACTCCTCCAAGCTATTAAGGATGTTCCCATATACAATAAGATTATCAAAGATAAATGTTTCAAACAACCCAGGAGGAGAAAAAAAGATATCCCCACCATCAATGTTATTGGACAATAATCTGATTTGATGCTCGGGAGAGCGATTTGTCCAAAATATCTAGACCCTGGAAGTCGTATGGCATATGTGCACATTGATGGCATCATTGTCCCTAACACCTTGATTGATCTTGGGGCTGCCATCAATGTGATGACTAAAGAAGCCATGCTAAAACTAAACGTCCAAGGATCCTTGAGAAAGGCCACTACATTGTTGCAACTTGTAGATGGATCTACAGTGGCTCCTGAGGGAGCTGTTGAGGATGTAATGGTATCTATTGAATCTTGGGAGTATCCTGATGAATTCTTGGTTCTCCAGCCCAAAACCAAATTCAATGGTTGTCCTCTCATCCTGGAAATACCATGGCTAGCCATTGCACATGCTTACATAAGTTGCAGGGCTGAGAATATGACCATTAAGAATGGGCATTTGTCCTAACAATTGGCATTGTACCCCCTTCTTAGCCATCCATTGAGCATGAATTACCCCTATGGTTAGAAGAGGAGGAGGAAGATGAAGTGTATCATACAACATCCCATCCAATCTATACCCTAGATGTTGTTATAGGAGGGAGAAACCTAATGAAGATGAACTCATTGACCGATTCCTCTAGAACCAACCCCAATACCATGCCTCTTGTTGAGCTTGTGAAGGAATATAAGGGTAATCCTTGGATTGAGTGATGCCTAGTTAACCCAAGTCCTACAAATGTTAGAGTTGTAGAATTTGGTCCATCTAGAACCTTGAAGATTAACCCCTCTCTCTCAGCCAACCAAGAAGAGAAGTTGTGCAAAATGATGAGAGAGCACTTAGATGATTTTTCTTGGAGCTATAAAGAAATGAAAGGGGTGCATCCTTTGGTTTGTACTCATCACATCTAAATCAAGAATGGATGCAAATCTATGCAACAACCTAAGAGGAGAATGAACCCAGCTATTATCCGGGAATAGTGTCCACTCAGATGCTACTATTCCCACTAAGATGGGTGGCTATCTTAGAAACAAACAATCAAAGTCTACTGTTGCTTCCTTTTATGAAAATAGATGAGAGAAGAACCAAGAGGGCCAACCTGAATCTTGCGCTTTATTTCCTCTCCTTCTTGATAGAGTTTTGCCACTTCTTTGTCTGCCCAGCTTCAAAAGGACCTGTAGAATCACAAAAACATACTACTATGCAAGAAACAAGGATATAAATTCATAAATAATGCAGAATCAGATGTGCATTAACCACATACATGCATATATAAACAAGTACATGAGAATATGGAAGGAAACAAGAATAGCTTTATTCAGATGAAAAGTAGCAAGAACATTACAACCATGTGCTCTGACCCAACATCATCTTCCAGCTAGTAAGCCCTTCTTCACCTCAAGCAAAGCTAGATCACCCAACACTGTGAATGTACACCAGAATACCAATAGCACTTCTCTATAAGATACAAAATTGCAGCCTCTGGATCTCTTTGATGAGGGATCCATATATAGATGATTACAGAGAGGTGAGTCATCTTTTGGGATCTTGATTAGTGTCTTCTCTCTAATAGTTCCTGCTTCCACTTGGAGA
>APFE031396756.1:134007-147892 GCA_000404065.3 Pinus taeda | reverse complement strand
TTGTACACTGGGAAGGTGATATGCATCACACCCCCTGCATTGAGCTTTCAGTATGGTCCAATTTTGACCATTTATGAGCAGTTTTTAGTGGAGAACTTCTGGGAGATGATGTAATCAGTTGACCTTGCTCCTTTAGGCAGTAAAGCAACACTTTTAGGGACTTAGGAGCCATCAGCTTATGGACATTTATGATTGGGGTTGAAGTGCCCAAAAATGTCTATAATAGTTGCCCCCTAAAGCATGAGGTTGCTAATCTTTTGATGTGGGTGAAATGCTTTACTATGAGGATCTGAAGTTTTTCCGAGCTGGTAGGCGACTTGTAATAAGATACAATACAATACATTATTTTGATAACATTTTTCATGATCTAGCTGAGGCGGGCATTCCCATTCTCAACTTTATAAATTCATTTTCATGTACATAGGACAGACAATCGTCTGTGTGACAGACTGATGATATGGACACATCATCCTTTGATTTGGATGATCATCTATTCGACAATGATGCACACTGGATGTTTTTATATTCCTAAATATATCGCAGCCCGAATGGATGAAACTAGATCTGGGGTCTTCAAAACTCATTCAATCTTCACTCGGAGTACAAGTCAATCCATGTGAAAAATGTTTTGGAGTCGAACATGGAAAGACATCGCCTGATTACCAGCCAATGATGTAAGCTGTTAAAAGGCGCAAGAGGAATCACCAATAATGACAATGACCCTCAAGGTACTATAGTACAATTTACGTGGTGTGAAAAGGGACTTGGCATCGAACACCACATAAAATCTCTTGGTTGAATTCCATTGATGTAAACCTGTCGCCGACAGTGAGAAACTTGCCATTGAGGCATGCAAGCTTCAAAGTACTGAAAGGGTTGTTCCTAAGTCAACTTCTTGGATAATGAGCTGATGTCGACAAGAAGAAACCTGTCGTAGGAGGGACTTAATGAATCCCACATCAACGACACAGAACGAAGCAAATGATTTTGGAGGTGAAAACAAACTGATGATACAAGGTTCAGGGTGGCGGTCATGAAGGAATGAAGCATGAATGTATTGCAGTGGGTGAGACACAGGTGAATTGTCTGAATGACTTCTCTTGAACATATCGATGACACTAACGATGGATTGGTAGCATTAACCCTAGATATGGATGGTGTGATGGACCAATGGTGAAGACCAGTGAACGAAACAAGCCAACCTGGCATGGATGCGGAAGGAAAGTGTCATGGTCAAGAGCGACTTACTACCAATAAAGTTTCTTCAAGTCTTCTTCCCAATTTTCCCCAGTCATTGCTGACCAGCACCTCTTTATTTTTGTCAAGCTTGAGGAGGATAACATATGCTTGTTTTATAATCCACCCTTCAGGTGAACCTGTCGCTATATTTCAGCGAGCCTAGCGACAGTGAAACTCGTTCTCATCCATTTGGATGAGTTTGTCGCTATTCGGTTTTAACGAAAGATAACTTGGTCTCTTTCAATTTTAGAGAGTCTGAAAGAAACGGAAAGAAGACTCCAAAGATTCTTTTTCGTTGTATAATCCCTTAAGTCCGAAAAAGCGTAAAATAATAAGAAAGGGATGAATTTTCGATCGTTTTAACGAGCCGAACAAGACAAGCACTTGAACTTTTTGTGTAATAATCCCTCAGGTCCAAAAAGATTAAAATCTAGAGGAGGGATAGCACTTTCGATGCCTTTTAATGAGCCGGAGAGGCCAATCGCTCAACAATCTTTTCATATTTTACGAGTCAGGTGAAAAAAGCTTAAAGAAGACTCGTTTTCAAGGAACGAGTGATGGTTTCGGGTAGCAGCTGATTCCAGGTAAGATTTGGAATTTTCAAATCACGACAGTGTTACAAGGATGGATAACATAATCACTCTTCACAGATGTTCCTCGAAGGGGTAAACAATCATATGGGGGTGAATGATCGGCTAAAAACAGAGTGGAGGTGATGGCGGGAACACGACCAAGGCTCAGAAGCTGGCGATAAGGCATTCACAATGGTTATTTACTGGTTCATTTTCTAATGAGCTTAAACGCTGGAGGAAACACTTGCTCATGACTTATGTTTATTTTTTAAAGAGCTTGAACTATGCGCTAAAACTGCTTGTGGAGAGTTTATTTTTTAACGAGCTTGAACTCTGCGACAACATTGCTCGCCATGATGGTCATTGATTTTTTGATTCACCCTTATCATTTCTTTCTTTCAAAGATTGTACTACTTGTTCATTTGCTTCATCAAACTAATTAGAAATGAAAACATATGCTTGATAAATGAGTTAAAAACACTAATATTTTACTTGAATTACGTGCATAGTAAATTAAAAGTGACTTTTACCTCTCATTTTACCATTTCATTTGAATTTGGTTTCTTGGAGCTTTGGAGGTGCTTCCCCCCCTGATTTTCACCAGCGGATTCTGGGAGATTCTGTGGACGATTCTCGACGCCGTTCAAACCAAGTAAGAGCTAAACTTGTGCTCTTTCATTACATGCCTTTCATTTTGGATTTTGAGCTTATTTCCTTGTCCTGCTGAGCCCCTGGGGTTTGAAGAACTCGCCCTAGGATCATCGCACCCTTCCTTAGTCGAAAGGTGCGATGCATACTGATGTCTCCACTAACTAAACAATATGCATCGCTCCTAGTACACTTGCTGGGGTGCGATGGACGCAGGGAGGAAAATTTTTGCATAGTTTCCTCATGAAATTTTTGCTTGTTTTCACCAAATGAAGATCCTGACTCTTCCCTTGTTTGTTTTTCAGAGATTCATCGGAGCAAAATGGTTTTTACATGGCGAGAATGCGAGCATGAAGAAGAGGATGATGTTGCTTTACATGATCCGGGCATAGTAGTTGCATTACAGAACTGTGGCCTGCTGAAGTTTTTCCGTATCTCTAGCATGAGGCAACAAATCAGTTTGTTGCAGTATTTCCTCAATGCCTGGGATCCTATCAACCAGGTATTCCAGATTAGGGGTAAATCGATCCCCTTGACAGTGGTGGACATCTATTTTCTAACCAGTTTATCGAGGCATGTTGTCCCTCTCTCATTATCAGGCTCCGCCCATGGGGGTGAGTCCATGAGGGAGTACATTCACCGGATTGCAGAGAGGGATCTCAGTCAAGTGCGGACGACAAGATCAACATCCGAGATGTCATTGACCAGCCCTTGTGGATCATTCTGTTTACTTTTGCTAGACTGGCTGGTAGTTTTTCTCTTCATATAGCCAACAGATCTTATATGCAGTATGCTTTGAAATGCCTTGAACCGAAGGTGTTCAATTGGTGTGATGCAATACTTTTTGTGATGAAGGAACAATTGACCAAGGTGAAGAGTGGCAGATCCAAGAACTTTGGTTATGGTTCTATTTTGACGGCTTTCACCTTGGAGAGAATCCCACTGATGCAGCCACAATACATTTCACTTGGCCTACCTCCACCGACCGAACCACAGATGTAGAGATGGGTCGATCTCATGTCTCGGCACGCTGGTCAGCCCTAGATTTCTTTTTATGAGACCTTCTTCGAGTGGTTTGACCATGAGGAGATGGTTTATGCCAGGTTCCCATATGCTGGTATGGATTTCCGAGGTGATCTGGATTTGGTGCTGCCGGTCAGGGAGTAGTGGGGTGCCATGGGTAATCCTTCTAACCATATCTCTGTTCATTGTTGTTTATAATGTTCTTATATTCTTATGATCAAGACTAATAAAAAACTCATGTGATCATGTAGATGTTGGCCCAGATCGACCAGTTTGAGCGACATACTACTAGAGTGCCGAGTCGATGGACTAGGCTCTTACGCATGATTGCACAAGCGGTAACTTGTTATCACCAACATCATTAGACTAGGTTTCCCCCTAGCATTTTGAGTTTTGGGTCATTTGACCAATTTTGTCTTGGTTACAGAACATTATGTACAAAATATAAACAGTTATGGAATATGTTTTTGATTTTCAGAGCTTTATTTCAGTTAAGTTACATAATCCTGCTGCATATATCGATGTGATGCTTCTTTTTATAAATGTCGCAAATGTCTATCTAACACATAATCTGCTAATGAATTTGTTAATGTGTTTAAACTTCTGGAAATATGTTGATATTGGATGAAATCAAACTGTCTTTCCAAAATTTTGACCCTTAGGAACATGCGAAAGATAGCTGGATTTCGTACAATATAGATGCCGGTGAGTTGTAGAATGACGAGCTGTGAGTCTAGCCTGACGACAAGTCGGCATATGCCATGTGTGATGGCATCAGAAATGAGTTCTATCAACACGCTGTACTCAACAATATTGTTCGTAGACCGACCAATGCACACTCCTCTGAAACTTACTAACTTGCCACTGGGATTGAAAAATGGCCCATGCCGTAGAAGATAGGTTCCGCGAACTACGACTTGCTCCGTCGACATATCCAACGAATGATTCCAGTAGGTTCAACATCTACAACGAATGCAAAAATTGGATTAGTTAACCAAATTAAATGCTCTTGGCGAAAACAAAAATGTAACAAAAGCACGAGGATTACTATGCGAAATCAAGCATAGTAACACTTGAGGTACAACCCGTTGTGCTAGTGGAATCCCATCGTAGTCCATCAACTCATAGGCTCCTTTTGCTAATACTCATTTAACAATATAGGGACCCATCCATAATGATTTGGATTTCCCTGCTCCCAATTTATCGGATTCCTGGTCATAAAGTAAAACCAGGTCACCCTATGAGAAGATGTGAGGTTTGACATTTTTATCGAACTGTGCTTTGACTTGCTTCTTATGAGCTTCGTTAGCCGAAGCTGCATCACGACAGGTTTCATCCAAATGGATTAGTTCCAAGAAATGAGCCTCTTCTTCTGAGGTTCCGGGGAGAAGGTCGACTGCGAGTTTGAGGGACGAGATTTCCACATTGAACTGGTAAGATTGCTTCCAGACCGTACACCAATTGAAAAGGTGTGAATCCGGTTGCATTTCTTACCGATGTCCGGTATGCCCACAAGGCCGAGTACAAGATTAGGTGCCAATCCCATTTGTGGGCTTCGATCATCCTTTGCAGCATGCACTTTAGGACTTTGTTGATTGATTCAACCTGTCCGTTAGCTTGTGGATTGTACGGAGTAGAGCTGTCATGGGACAGTCCTAATTTGGTAGCCAACTCAATTATCATGTGATTTTGAAAATGTGATCCATGATATGTGACTATGGCCTATGGAACGTCGAATTTGGAGACTATGTGATTGAAAAAGAAAAGGGCAGTCGTTTCGCCGCTGTTGTTTAAGGTAGGCATCGCCTCGGCTCATTTGGTAAAAGTAGTCCATCGCGACTATTATGTACGCATGCCCCCCAGTCGAGGTGGAGTTACATGTCATGAATTCTATGCCCCATTTGGAGAATGGCCCAACAGCTACTACTGGTTGCATTAGTGCGGGTGGTCTTTTGGTTTTGCTATCGAAAATTTGGCAAGCATGACTTCTTCTAACTGCGGTTATGAAATCTTTGAACATTGTTGGCCAGAAGTATCCTGCTCGTAAAATTTGTTGCGTCGTAGCATAACCAGATTGATACCCCCCACACATGCCTGAATGGCTGTCATTCATGACTTTTTTGGCCTCCTCAAGGGTGAGGCACCTCCGTAGAACTGTATCGATACCACGACGGTAAAGAGTATCACCGACGATCACGTAGTCTTTTGCTTGGTATCGAATACGCCACTGTTCGGAGTGAGAGGTATTAGACCTATATGTTTGTGTCTGGAGATAAATAAATATATCTCCGTACCACAAATCACTTGAAGATATCAGAAACAAATTATCATCCACGATTGCTTCTTCGGATGTGGCATAGTTGGACGACGATGGGAGGTCGCATAGTAACTCCGCGAATACTAGGGATTTATTTGATTTGGATTTTTTGAATTCCATATAAAACTCTTGTAGAATTGCTATCCATTTTGAATATTTTCCCCCCAGCAACTGTTGCGACAATATGTAAGTCATGGGGTTGCAATCTGATAAAATGGTAGTTTTCCTGAAGAGGACGTTGTGTCGAAATCTCTATATCGCTTGAACAGCCGCGAGGGTGAGCTTTTCAACGTAGGAGTATTTCATTTCCATATCATTTAAGTTTTGACTTAAATAATATATAGGATGTTCAATTCCATTGTCTTCTTGAACTAAAACCAGTGCTATGGTCGTATCTGCTACAACCAGATACAGGTTAAAGTCTTTTTGATAATCAGGAGCATACATTAATGACGCTTGTATTAGATATTTTTTCAAAGCATCAAAGGAGGCTTGCACAACCTGGTCCCAAATGAAGGGTACTTCCTTTTTCAAAAGACGAGTATAACCTTTAGCTAGTTCGGCATAATTTGGAATGAACCTCCTAAGGAAATTTGCTTTCCCTTGGAGTTTCTAAATCTGAAGCAGGCTTGAAGGTGGAGGCAATCAATGATTTCCTAAACCTTGCAAGGGTCGAGACGAATCCCATCTTTTGAGACGACGAAGACAAGTAAACGACCAGAACTGACACAAAACACACATTTGTGCAGATTGAGTCATATCTTGTAGTGTCGGCAACGTAGAAATATTTCTCTCAAATGGCGCAGATGATCGGTCCGCTTTCACGAATGAGCTGGGAGATCATCGAGGTAAGGTTGAACGATGTTTTTGATGTCATGGAAAGCATAGTTCATTGCTCTCTGAAAAGTTTCCCCTGAGTTCTTCAAACCAAAGGGTAGCTTGCGATATGCGAATGTGCCCCAAGGAAAAATGAATGCAGTCTTTGACTGGTCCCGTGGGCGGATATTTATTTGATTATACCCAGAAAATCCATCCATAAATGAAAATATTTTGCATCTGGTGCATTCATCAATTATCTGGTCGATAAAGGGTGTAGGTTAGTTGTCGTTCGGACAAGCTTGATTTACATCCCTGTAATCGACGCACACTCTAATCGTTCCTTGTTTTTTTCATCACAGGAACAATATTCGATACCCAATCGGTTAGATGAACGGGGTAAATGAAACCAGCATGGAAGAGTTTCTCAACTTCCACCTTGATGGCAACGACTTTCTTGGGGTGCACCTGCCTTAGCCGCTGTCGTACCAGTTTGACATTTGGATACATCTTAATTTCGTGTTCAACTATGCTCGAGTAGACACCTGGAATTTCATCGTATGACCAAGCAAAGACATCTCTAAACTCGCAAAAGAGAGTGCTATATATTTCCAGTTCAGAAGAAGAACAAGATTTGCCAACATGAATATTCTCTACAACATCTGTTTTGGTCGAGATATTTATGGCAATAGTCTCTTCGATATTGGATAGGTTTCTCTTGGAATCCACCGTGTTTACAGTATTTTTCAGAAAGTCAAATACTGAAGGATGGTGTAGGTCACCAGAATTATCTTCTTTCCAAGTTGGAAGATGGGAACGATGGTGGTAATCTTCCCATGGTGCCCCATCAATCATCATTGATTGAATGATTCCTTCGTCTGTAGAGTGTACTCGCGACCAAGGATCTGAAAGGGTGCCATATTCCTTAGATCTATCTATCCAAACGCTTGACGAGCGTTGATGCTGGTTTGCCTCCCATGCTGAGAACATTGATTGCTATAATATTTCCAGCGGGGTTAGAGGCAAAACCTGCGAATGATCCATGTTAATATCATTTTCTGACACCTTTTGAATGGAAGATATCATATTGTAGGTTCCTACATTAGCCACTTCCGCCAAATTCGTAGGAGGCGGTAGGGTAAAAGTTCCCATTAATGTAGGTTATTTTAGTAGGCCTACTCTGATATTATGAAGCATGCTAGGGCTTCCATGGATCATTGGAATGCTTCCCATAACTTGCGAACTATTGGGGAGAAAAGTTTGTTGGTCGATGATTGTAATTCCTCATTGGGAAGGAAATGCAATTTTCCTAAAGTAGGTCGACACAACAGTTGCCATGGCATATGTCCAGGCTCTTCCCAGTAGGATGTTGTAATCAAGATTTCCGTCGATGACTTCAACATCGATTTCTACTGTTTTCCCCCCCAGTTCGATTTGCAGTTACTTTGTATCCCATACAGGGTTTATGTTCATCCATCAAATGCTTTTAATGTTGTTGATGATTGCGACAAAGACGGAGACCCCAGAGTTTTCCAGCAACTCATCAACATGATACATGTTGATGCCCCCTCATCAATAATTGTTCCATGAATAGTTTTTTTGAGGGTTTTCACTTGAATGAGGAAAGCTAGTTGAGCTGGTAATTGAGGGTCATATCCTTTATGATTAAAAGATACAAGATTGGAATCCGTTGGGTCAATCCCACCTATTGCTGATAATAAAGCCTGCTTTTGGGAGGGGCAATTTTGCAGTACTTCAAGAGTCGACATCACGGATTGTGATTGAGCTAAATCCTCCACTATATTATAGTTTTGTGTTGCTTGGGCACGAGGATTAAACGTCGATTTGTGTACTACTCCCTTTGGCGGTTTTATCGTTAATTCAGGAATGATGGGTGGCACGACTTCTGTTGAAGTTGTTGTTGAACTACTAGGTTGATCGTTATCCTTGTTGTTCAACATCTGTGGATTCCTGTAATCTTTACTCCTTGTCGTTATTAGAGAATCATTCAGTTGCTTCGAGACTGAAAACATTAGCACTTGGGACGGGGAAGCATTTTCGTTAGCAACCAGATTTGTTCCTGGGTTTGGAAACGGATCAGTCAATACAACCGAGGTTTTTTAACTTTTGAAAGATTTTCTAAGTTCTTCTTTAAATGGAAAATCTCGTGTCTAGTGATCCTCGTCACATATATGAAATGGAGTTTTTGGTTTCACATTCCCAGAAGGGTTTGTAAAAGATTTTCTAGGAGATGAGTCTCCCTGGTTTCTCTTCTTCCCTTGTTTTTTCTTCTTGCCTCCTGGTTGCTTGGTTTCTTTGCCTTTGTTTGTTGTCACGACATTTACTTCCGAGGCTAGAAATTCCTCATTTTCATCTTGACTCGAAACCATGCGGGCCTTTTTTGATGTGGCCTTTGCGGTTTTAGTGCTTGTCGTACCTATCACACCATCACCGGCATGAGTCTTTGTTTGATTTAGGAGGTGGAGAAATGGATAATTCTGGTCTAGGAGCGTCAGGGATTTTATCGTAGAGCATGCCAGACTGAGTATAGATCAAGTCTAGATATTGTGCACGAGCAATAACTTGCTCTTCAGTCACGACTCCCCCCTTTGCCACATCTTCTGTAATAGCGGGTAATAGGGACTTAATAAACCATTCAGCCAATACCTGATTAGGAACATATGTTTTTACCATTCTATGATGACGCCGCCACTCATGAATATGATCGGATATGTGAGTGGCTGTCGTTTGTTTGAAATTGGTAAGCAGCTCAGTTCCTGTTTCGCACCTGATACGTAATTGAATATGGGTTAAAAAGGTTGTAGCTAGGGTACTGAAGTTATCAAACGAAGCTCTAGGCAGTTCGATATACCACTTTGCTTCCAGACCAGTTAACGTGCGTTGAAAGAGGCGAAGCCGAATCGAATCATCATTGAGAGTGTTTGATGAACACCCATAGATGAAAGGTCATCACATGATTCGATGGGTCTTCGCCCATATTTCCATTAAATTTAGGAATATCTGATTGAAGTTTATGCGGAATCACCATCCACCAAGGGGCGTAGGCAATTGGATTGTTCGTTAGTCGACTTAGATCCGGTAACTCTAGAGTTGTCACGAAGGGAAACTGTTGATTTAGGCTTGGTTGAGCATACCCAGGATAAGACGAAATCGTTTGAGCAGTGGGTCTTTGCATACCAGCATAATGCATTTGATGTTGGTAACTTTGGTAAGGTTGATGGGCATAACCATTATGATATGGTTGATACGGCTGCCCATTACTTGCAAAGACTTGTTGCTCATATCCTTGGTAAGCCTGCTGGAATTGCGGTTGTTGATATTGCACCAGCCATGGTTGTGAAGCCATGGAATGTTGTCCAGCACTGACTGTTTGACCAAGATGGGGATTGGTGTTCCCTGTTTGAACCTATGCCATTCCACTAGTGGGTGACTAGGGTTATGTCGGAGGTACAAGAGATTGTTGTATTGCAACGTGTGAAACTTGAGGTTGGCATACAATTGGTGATCCTTGCACTTGCGATACTACCACAATAGCCAACTTAGTGGGGATGTTTGTCATAGGTGAACTTTTTTGTATTGAGCATACAACTCTTGGTTGTTGAGACAGGATTGGTACCCAACCGCTAGTCGCAATTCCAGCATAACCCAAATTTTGTTGCGAACTCACGCATGGTTGTCCTTCTGGGGAAGACAATGAAAGGGTATAAGACCCTCCATATGATGGTAATCCAGTGCTCAAAGGAATAATTTGCCTTTGGGGACCAGTTTGCCCAAATTGACCTTGTGACGGATCAATTTGTCGAGACTCAACGTAAGAGATTCCAGATATAATTCCGGACGAACAAACGGGAACAGTCCATACTGTCGAAATAGTCCCAGGATGGATTCCATCCAATGATTGAAAGCTAGTTGGGATAGAAGGCATGCCAACAAACATTGTCAGAATAACAGAAGGAGCTTTTGCTGTTGTTGTGTCGGGTGACACAGTCCTTGATGTTGACGGTTGTTCAACCATATTAAGTCTATCCAAAATATTCCTCAATGATTCTTCAGGAACTTCCAAGGGTGGGTGAATATTTTCTGACGAAGAAGGATACAGGGTGATCCCAGCTCCAAGTTGCGTTGGAGTGTTAGACGAAGGATCTTCCACAATCTCTTCTATGGAAATCAATCCAGGAGGAAGAGGCAGACCATCAGGTCTGTAAAATATTTCTGGTGCCGAAGAAGATGTAACTTTTGCAGCAGCAGGCGGTTGGGGAGTAACACCTTCCGAATCAGTTGTAGACGGAGCCAGTTCAGGAATAGAAGTGTTAACCGTCACACTAGGATCAATTGTAATGTCCTTTTGCTGTTGCGGAATTTCTTCTGTAGAGGCAGGGATTCCAGAAATGTTCAGAGTAATCGGAGTCTCTGAGGATGTTGGAGTGCTTTCTCCAACCAACCTAGGGGACTTCGGTCTGGTTAAACGAGTTCGCTTTGTCTGGAATGGTTTTGCTTTTGGGGTCAACGACGGTTGACTCGTAAGTCTCCGTGAACGACGGGGTTTTGATTGAATTTCTTCCACGATTGCAGATTACTTGATCAACTCAAAATAAAAAGGGATTTTTTTTTTCTTTTCGAATTAAATGAATTTTAGACGCTTTGACACAACTTGTTTTTTCAATTTTAAAGAGTCGAGAAAAAACAAAAGATGACTCTAGTCGCCTTCGATTTTTATTGAGCATGAAGTGACAAGTGCTCAGAGGACCTTTTCCTTTAAGGACTCTGAAAAGGAGAAAAATGGACTTCTCTGGAGATCTAGGCAGAGAGGATTACCAAACCAATTGCAAAATTGCAGAATACTTTTTACGGTATGGCAGTCAATCTTCCCGAATGCTGTGTTCGATGCATTGCGATCGATAGGGCGGTAGACACGACTTCCTAAGGATAAAGGATGCAACCTATTGTGGTCTCCCAATATATACTCGACGGTACGTGGGAGCACAAGTCCGTACTGGCACTTGCCATCTCAGAGTGGAGGAATCACCCAACCAGCATTGAAAGCAACAGTTACCAGGTTTTACGACGTCGGAATACGTCTCTAGCCTAGACCTGTAGATGTTGTGCGTTAAGTTCCAAAGCGTTGTTAGATTCATTGGATTTATTTTAAGCTGATCTTGCTTAACAGTTTTCCTTTCAGGTTCACCACGTCATGTATATATAATTCCTAAAATGTAGGCTAAGATGATAAACAAACGTTTTATCTTCTTTCAGCAATGAAAATCCTAGCTACTAAAGGGAAGAAAGTCAAGAATATTTTCTTCACAGAGCATAGAGCACACACTCAATGCACAGTCCTAAATCAAGCCAAGCAATCAAAATGAAAATGCACATGCATGTATTTGTTTTCAGCTCTCTTAATGTGTGAATGACATTAAGAAAGCTATGTGAAAAACTGAATTACTTTTAAAGCGACAGTACTCAACAAAATTCTTTTTCAAAACGAAGCGAAAGTAAGAGAGACACTTTGCAATTTTGAAATGAAAATTGCTTTTCGACACTTAAAACTAATAATTCAAATCCTATGAAATAGTAACTGTATAATCGATTATCCAGAACAATGGGATTGCTTTCTAAAATTGAAAACGACAGCTACGACACTTTCAGATCTAGAGACGACAGTTCGACTATGCTACTTTTTGCAAAAGAGAACTACAAATGATGCACAATACATAAAAACATTTATAGTTCTTTGCACTAAGGAGGCGGAATAATGCAAGAGAAGGGGGTTTTCGCAGAAGTACACTAACTACAGATA
The DNA here is from genome assembly GCA_000404065.3 of Pinus taeda. Lineage (NCBI taxonomy): Eukaryota > Viridiplantae > Streptophyta > Pinopsida > Pinales > Pinaceae > Pinus > Pinus taeda. Next base: position 135,459 of record APFE031396756.1, on the reverse strand, counting down.
TCAAAACTCTTGAATAAGACTGAAAATAGTGAGAAAAATCCACAGTTAGAGGGTAAAGTTAACCCTCCCTGACCATCGCACCTGTTACACAGTGAACTCAGTATGCAGCGCACCTACTGCACTCGAGAAGTGCGATGCATACAGGCTGCGTTGAAGGCAGGGTGCGATGGTAGCAGTGCGAGACTTTGAACGAGATTTCACTCACAGTTTGCAATCTAGTTTAGGTGTTTAGGTTGAATAAGTAAAGATCAATGTATGTAAAACACAGGGGTGATCTAAGAAGTTACTAGAGCCACCACTTAGGGAAATTAGATTGCTTGCAGATCTATTGTCTAAATCATAAACAAAACATGCAGATAGACTGTAGCAACATTGATATAATTTGAATTTGTATGACAAATGCAGTTCGAAGGCTAGTTGGCTTGACTTCAGGCTCCGTCTGTATGTTTATAAAAAAACAAGGATAGATAGGCTAACAAGTAATCTAGTCACTCCCCAGTGGAGTCACCATTTTGTTATCCAGGAATAGTGTCCACTCAGATGCTGCTATTCCCACTAAGATGGGTGGCTATCTTAGAAACAAACAATCAAAGTCTACTGTTGCTTCCTTTTATGAAAATAGATGATTGAAGAACCAAGAGGGCCAACCTGAGTCTTGCGCTTGATTTCCTCTCCTTCTTGATAGAGTTTTGCCGCTTCTCCTTTGTATGCCCAGCTTCAAAAGGACCTGTGGAATCACAACAACATACTACTATGCAAGAAACAAGGATCTAAATTCATAAATAATGCAGGATCAGATGTGCATTAACCATATATATGCATATATAAACAAGTGCACAAGAATATGGAAGGAAACAAGAATAGATTTATTCAGATGAAAAGTAGCATGAAGATTACAACCATGTGCTCTGACCCAACATCATCTTCCAAATAAGAAGCCCTTCTTCACCTCAAGCAAAGCTAGATCACCCAACATTGTGAATGTACACTAGAATACCAACAACGCTTCTCTATAAGATACAAAATTCAAATCTCTGGATCTCTGTGATGAGGGATCCATATATAGATGATTACAGAGAGGTGAGTCATCTTCTGGGATCTTGATTAGTGTCCTCTCTCTGATAGTTCCTGCTTCCACTTGGAGAATGATGATCTCTTACTCATCCCTGGTCGAAAATAGAGAGGCAAGTGTCAGAGGGAAGCTTCTGGAAGATTCCATGATCTTCCACCTCGCATTTTTGTCCCTGCCATTTGTCCATTCTCGACCATCGCACCCTACAGAGGAGCAATTCAGTATCATCGCACCCTGTACATTGGGAAGGTGATATGCATCGCACCCTCTGCATGGAGCTTTTAGTATGGTCCATTTTTGTCCATTTAGGAGCAGTTTTCAGTGGAGAACTTCTGGGAGATGATGTAATCAGTTGACCTTGTTCCTTTAGGCAGTGAAGC
>APFE031396756.1:95781-130155 GCA_000404065.3 Pinus taeda | reverse complement strand
GTGTCAATGTAAAGTTCACCCCTGCAAGGTTGACATGTCCATCATGCAAGTGTAAAACAAAAAGGCGGGCCAACTCTCAGTGGTGCTGAATCCGAGAGATCCTCTCACAAAATTCATAGCAAGACATGTACTGGAAACATGAGACTGCCATAGGACAAGCTTGTAACTCTGTCAAAGAGGTGGGCTCCTCTCGCTTATGATGTCCACCCTTACCACCCTTACGAGGCCGCCTCTGTTCCTCAATCTCTGAAGCTGATGATTGGTCATCACTTTGCTCATAAGTTTCGGTTTCTGACATAGTTTAGGAGCAAAGTGGACAAACTGTATTGCTGTTTCTGCCTGTAAAAAGTGCTAAATTCTATGTTGTTTAAGGGGACAAGGACATGAGGGAAATGTTAGGGGAGGGACCTTTTTACAAGGAATTGGGAATATAGGAATATAACAGGGAATTTAAGGAAAATACTGCAAACAATTATTGCGTATAGGAATACATATTTATAATCAGGAATATATTGGGAAATCATTTGCAAAAAAATCATTGCATATGGGAATACATGTATACAACAGGGAACTTAGGGAAAAACACTGCAAACATCACTGCACATGCATCATCAAATTCATGTGTTTACATGGGCATATGGAGAGGTAGGGTTAGGGTTTGAGTTTTAGTGTTTAGGGAGAGGGGTAGGGTTTGTATTTATTTTACAATTTAAAAGGGAAATTGACATGGAAATATAGGGAAAATGAAATGGGAATGAAGAGAATGATTACAAGGTGAAAAACAATGAAACAGCAATAAACCCTAGCATCTTTTTACAAATTTACATACAGCCATATGGAGTGTTTTTTCTTGCACAATTTGATCATTACAAACACACTCATGATGTCTCCCAACTAACCAGCAACCATTCACAAGTTTAAAGAGCCTACCTCAAGTGATTTGATGAGTTAGAGGAGCTTGAGCAAATTCTGAAATGAGATTGCAGGGAGACAGCTTGACGGGTCGCGCACCACGCCCAACAGGTCGCGCCCCTCTGACGGGTCGTGCCCGTTGTAAAATCGCTCTATGGGAAACCCTTTGACGGGTCGCGCACCTCTTGACGGGTTGCGCACCTGGCCTGACAGGTCGTGCCCCTAACCAACGCCCTAACTTGCTCTGTTTCTCTCCTTTCACTCAATCACTCTCTCAAACTTCTCTTGCAAGTGTCTAGGATGCACAATGAGAGTGATAGGAGGGAGATTGGGTTTTTATAAGTTTCATTTGAAAAAATTTCATGCTCAAACCCACTTTCTAATGTTTCTCTTTGACACTTTATAAAACTGACTTTTTGGTTTCTTTTGTTCTGAAATTGACTCATTTAGTGCTTTGGCTTGATTCCTTTTTGCAGGTAGATCATCTGAGGGATCTTGGCAAAGGGACCAGGGTTGCATTTTGTTCGCTGAAGACTTTCGAAATTTCATCACTTTTTACAAATAAATGAAAAATGACCTTGGCTTTAAAAACAGGGATTTTAAATCCAAGGTGAAGATTAACTGTACCAGATAAAAATTTAGAAAAAACACCTTTACAATCATCCCTCTGGCTTACTGAACACTCATTGACTTTCAAACACATGACCTTGTAACATTTTTGACCAAAAACCTAGACCTAGGAAATTGACCTTAAGAGAAGACAAGACAAGCTTGAAAGAGCTTAATGACTGAAATGGCCTGAACCAGCAATGCCAAGAGGGGTATAAACACATCAGCTCCTCCATCAGGGTTATGGCATGCCTAACGGGATGCAAAAATTGACACTGATGAGACACCTACCTATGCAAATGCAAAGAGTTTTGATCGTTGATGGAGGGCTCAAGACCGACTCTAAGAGGTTGGACACAAGCTTCCATTGTAGACGGCTCGTATTTTCCATCAATACTTCATTGGTTGAAGGTTATTACCAAGCACAGAGAAGACGAACACAGGACTGGCCAAGTGCTCAGTGTCACAAGACTCTTTGGATCTCAGCCACATACTCATTCAGAAGCCATATCTCAGTAGACAGCAACACTTATTTACAAAAATAAAAATACCATGATACTAAGCAAACAAAACAAAACGAAACAAAAATAGTAAGCAAATCAAACAAGACAACAAGCAAGCAAAGCGAGCACACAAACATGCAAACAGGAAAACAAGGACAAGAAGGAAAACAAACACTACTCCTACTCCTACGCTAATAGTGCATGGGCCTACTTACATGAAGTGATATTTCCAATTTAGCCACCGACACATTGGTTGGCCCATGTTGGTGAAGGCATGGTTCGCGAGAAACACAGTCAAGCGAACCAAAAAATACAAAATATATAATAATGAAGACCAACACACTCTAAGTTTAAACACGTCCACAGAAAAGAAAAGAGTGAAAGTACAGGACAAACCCTCTATGGACTTAGCATGGTGTTGTGACACGCTTCGTATAGATGATAAACATATACACTCTCTTGACTATGGAAAACAAGCAAACATGAGAGAAAGATACAACTTACGCCTTGCAAGTGTGCTTGCTATGAATGATTCCACCAGTGCGCAGGTGATGAGATCATGTGATTCCGGTGGAGGAAGTGAAATCTATGTGTTGGATTGATATTCTGTGCATACATATAATTGACAAGGAGCCTTGAGTGTTTCGCAAATTTTCTGATCAAAAGTGGAACTAACCTTAGGACAACAAGGACCTGACATAATCATCAGCTCAGGCTGAAGTGCCTTGACAGCCTGTGGGGTTTCCACTTTGTCAAAAGATAAATCATCAGAGACTAGTGGCTTAGACAGATTAATAATGAGTGAATCAACATCGTGATCAGATGAAGAAGCATAGAGATCACGATGACCATGATCAGAAAATTCAGGATGTTTGTCAGCATCCTCATGATTTGAAGAATCATACAGAGGGGTAGATTAGAAGAAAAAATGCTTACCCTCTGTGATTCTGGAAAAATCAGATGAAATATCAAGTGGATTTTAATGAACGATTTGTCCTCTCCGTTATCAAATGATGGATTGACATCAATTGTGTTCTGCTAATGATCGGAAGTAGGTGCATAAATGGATGGATTAACACAAAGATAATCAGGAATAACAGAATCACCAACAATGTCAGGAAAAAGCGGGGGAGACGCGGATAGAAGGAGGTCATCCTTCACCATAGATTCATGCTCAAATGCTCAGTCAAACTATTCATGAATGACATCGCAGGTTGCTTGTGAAACATCAACTTTGTCGATGGCATGATCATCGTTCACAACAGGTGTAGAGTCCGGAACGAAAGAACACAAGGCAGTGCAATCCAGAGGATCAACAAAATGCACAGATAGAGTTTGAGGTAACAAGTGTATATGACAACCCACAGGCTTCCCATCCAAATATGTGTAGATATTGAGAGTAGTGAGGGTGAGAGAATGTGACAATTGAACAAACATGTGCGCATGTTCTCCCACATCACTCTGTGGTGGTGGAGTAGTTTGATGAGGGGAAGGCAGATAGTCACTTGTGACAATGACTGTGTCTATTTGTGATTGTGCAACTCCATCACCGAAGTATGTTGAGTGGAGTTTGAACTTCAACTTCATCTTGGGATAGAGTGATTTGGTAAGGAAATATTCAAATTTATCCATGAGATATTGGAATTTCATCTGACTTTTAAGAGCTTCAAACATGAATAGACAGAAGCGCTACAAAAAATATGTTGGTGATTCATGCGAGGCCTTCTATTGTTTTAACAATTTTTATCAAGTGATTCAAGATAAAAATGGTGAAAAACATATTTAATCAGATCATTGAACTGCTTGAATGAGTGCACAGAGTTATGACGCAGTATGCTACACCATCGCAATGGGTGGTTGCGAAGTGTGTGTGCGAGTAGCGAACAAAACTCTGTTTCATTAAAACCTTCCACGTTCTCCATGAGCACATGGAAGTAATATAAGTGCTTAGGCCAAGCCACTTCGCCTTCACCATCATACATGATTTGTGACAAGTCATCCTAGAATTCCCTTTGGACGTGAAAGATATGTCCATTGGACAAACATTTTAGAGGGTGAACTATAACAAAATCCATGATAGATGTGCGAAGATTCAACACAAATTGTGAGGACTCGGCTTGTAATCTGGCCCTCCTTCTAGTGCCAAAATGTTGATGGTGTTGAACCTGCCAACATTCAAGGGATCTCCCCAGTATGAAGTCCTAACTAGATCTCACACCATTTGGTGTAGGAGTCCCATCTGGTACGATGGCCCGATTGCCATTATCTTCAAGATATGCCTTAGCTCTTGCTTGTCAGCACGTGATAGTGGTCTGCTTCATCTTTGAATAGCTAGGTTCGTGTGCTTGGTGAGTGTTAGTGTTACTTGTGTCAAGGTTCTTTCACCGCAGAGGGAAAGGGTGGAGGTGAGTCTCTAGTTGAAAGGGAAGATGTTCCAACTCTATCAGAGACACACAACACAATAGGACATGCGCAACTTCCAGAGGATCAGTCCACACGAATGTGGTAGGCACAACACATAAGAGAATATAACACGTACAACACCCAATGCAATAATCTATGAGTGTGACAGTCGTTATAACAAGTTTATGAGAAAGGTTATGTATGATGTTCGCTAAGGCAACCCACGGGAGCAGGACAATGTTAACAACTCATACAACACATTTTCATAAATATACGTATTAGAGCAAGCGAAAGAGTTCAATTGTTTTAACACAGGTTAAAGCAACATGCATTACAAGTGTTCAAGATTAGTCTTACAAACAGTTACAATACATGTGTGAAAATGTGTTGGCTTGTTATTAGGATTCTGAATTAGGCGAAATTTCCAAGACACATCGGTACACCATACATCTTTAACCCTATAAAAGGGGTGTTGGAGCCATTGCTCACTCCTCAAAGAAAAGACTACAGACTCTCAAGGTTATGTGGGAGGAGCCAAGGTGAAAGATCTTTTGCATGTACAAATGAAGGGTAGTTATAGCCAAGGGTAAAATTGGCCCTTGTGACTATTCGAATTCCCTCATGACTGTTTGAATTTCATGACTTTTAATATTACATGACTCTTTAGATTACATGTGGTTCTATTGGACTTCCACATTACATTACATTGATTTACAACAGTATGGACCATAGTAGTGATGTGGCCAACATGACTCGTGACACGACTAGACATGACAGTTCTGGTATGTTCATGTTGTTGGTGGTGCCCATATCGAGCTGTAGCGTTGCTAAGAGATGGATTTCCTCTTGGTGTATCATAGCTTCACCTCTGCATGGAAAGGTGTGTGGAGTCTTTTATGGTCTTGGTGTTCGCTTGATGTTGTGCACGTCGGCCCTTCGCTTGTGATTTGGTATGCTTCACATGTTCATCTATACGTGAAAAAATATCCTCGCATGCATTGTCCATTCGCAAAAAAATATCCTCGCATGCATCATTTGTTCGGAAGAAAATCTCCTCACATGCATAGTTCATTCGTCCGTTCACGAACAAATCTACTTGCATGTGCTCTCCTTGTTCATCTCATCCGTCATCGCGTCATATCTTATCCATGTACCAGTATCTGCAATCACTCATGACAAGACAACATCAAATCCATAAACCTCCTAGTCTACCATGATGGATTGTCGTTCTCTTTTGGATGCAGGTGACCGGGACAGAGAACAAGGCTACGAAACTGTGTCAGGCATATTTCAAGTTGGGATGCGGGCTCTGGGCACTGACAGTGAAAATTGCGCAGAATTCACTGGGAGACTGAGATGGACAATCCGGATCAGCAGTGACTATCCATGGGATCTGGCTCGACTAGCGGGCAAATCTGTGGAACTTTTTCGAGGAAGCAATGCAGGCAGTAAAGGGGCTTGGCAATAAAAATTATGCAATTCCTCTAGGGATCTAACTGCAGGCTGCAGGAGGCTTGCTAGGAAAAAATGCGCATTTTTTTTAGGGGGATGGCAACGAGTTACAGGAGTGTTGCTGGTGAAAATGCTAGGAGGCTGGCCTACTGGACATCCCATTGCATTTTTTAAGCTGAGCAGGATGTTGGGCTGCTAGACATCCCATCGTAGTTTTTGAGCTGAGGAAGGCACTGGGAAACTGGGTGACTGCTGATGAAAATTGAGCAGTTTTTTGGGTGAGCAGCAAGCCGACTGTATGGGTGACTAGCTAGAAAAGCTACGCAATTTTTTAAGGGAGACAAGGATGGACATAGGGTGTCTTTCTAGCATGTCAACGCAATTTCTCCAGTCAGCGAAGCTAGAAAGGTCTGCAACTTTTGCACAATTTTTTGGGGGAGTGAGTCCCAGGGTCATTTCCTAGTCAAAATCTACAATTGACCAACCGGAGGGTTGGTTGATTCACTTGCGGGAAGTGTAGATTGAGATGGCTTGATAAGAAACTTCTGCATTGTTCTAGGTGACAGTCAGTTCAGTCTATTCCAGAATTGCATAGTGCAGGCTACCTCGGAGACAGCCTCAATCTATGCGCAATTCTAGGCAGCATTACATGTTCATTAAGTGTTGAAATTATGCAATGCACCTCAGTAAGGGTCCTATTGTTGGAGGGTGATCCGATCATCAGAACTTCAATGAAATGACTAAGTGTCTGAGTGAGTGAACTTGTGCATACGTGATCTTGCGAACACACACTCAACATGACTCGACGAAAAGATGCCTCAGACCATCAAGACAACATATACTCAGTGTGATTGACCAACAGTGCGAGCGACAAGCGTGACGCTTGTGATAGATCATTGAACAACTGCGACTATGCTTGCACAACAGTGCATACAACTTTGTGTGTGAGTGCGACAGATGTTTACATAGCAAGTACAACTTATACACACGAAGCGAGACATTGTGCATGACCAGAACATGGCTGCAAGTGTGACATTGCGACCAACATGTAAAAGGATGTTTGTTGAACGGTCCAGCGAGGAGGGTGTAAGGACTCAACACGTGCTCATGGGGTGAGCTGAGTGCTTGCAAAAATCAAGTAAAAACCCAATGGAGGCTCTGAAATTGGATGCAGACCAAAATTTTGGAGGGTGTTGTAGCCACTACAACACCTTCCAAGGGAAAACTAGTGAACTTCTTGATTACCTATGGAGTAATTGGGACAACATGATCAAACCACATATAACCATCATGTATACAACTTAATAGTATCTTGGTAATAGAGGTAATCTCATTACTGCGTCAAAAATGAGGAATCTCCATTAAGTTAAAATACTAACTTATTCTAACCCCGAAACCCACTGTTGCAGCTCGACTGCAAACATAGCAAGATCTAACTTTGCTACCTACTTCAAATACCCTTGCAAGTTTATAATGTCATGATCAGAGTGTGATCTTTCCCACCTGACCCATCAAGTTACCTTGAACCAAAACACCTTTCTAAATCTATGGTGTAGCCACTTGATACTTCGGGTCATGTTGATGGTGCTGGACCTGCCAACATTCAAGGGGTCTCTCTAATATGTGATCCCAATTAGATATCATATCGTTTGGGATAGGAGCCCCATTCAGAATATGGCCCAATTTCCAGTTTCTTAAAGATTTTCCTTGGCTCTAACTCTCAGCAAGAGAGAGGAATGTAGGTGTTCAAAAAGTAAGTGTGTGTTCCTGGTGAGTGTCTGATTGTAGGTGGGTCAAGGTTCTTCTAGTGCGAAGGGAAAGGAAAGTGAGCCTCTAAGAGAGAGGTAATAGTACCTCTCTGGTAGAAACACACACAAATGGGAGACATCCGTCTAATATCCAATAGAATATTCCACAAAGATGTGATGGGTGTTGCAACGATTACAACACATTCTCAATATGATAAGCACTAAAATAACCAAAATAATTCAACTACTTTAGTGCAGGTGAAAACAAACATGAATCATAAACATTCACAAAACAATATTACAAACATTCATAATCCATGCATGAAGAACGTGTTGGCCATCAAGCTTCATATATTAAGTAAAATTCCCAAGATACATGTATATATCAAACACCACTACATCCAATAGTGGAGGATTGGAGCCACCACTTTCTCTTCAAAAGAACTACCTTGTCTCTCTAATGCTTTGCAGGAGGAGCCAAGGTGAAAAATCCTTTTCTCATACAATGAGGGTGTATATATAATCAATGGGGTGACGCTTCACCTCCTTGTTACTCTTTGACTACCCTCATGAATGTTCGACTTTAATGACTCTTCATATTTTTTACATGTCCTTTAGACTTCCACTTTACAATACATTTTGAATAGATAATTACATAATCCACAATAATGATGTGGCATATGACAACTCATGACATGACATGATACTACTGACATGGATTGCATGATAACATGGAAATGTCAAGCCATTCTTGTTGCTCCTTGCTATGTGTCTTCTTGAATATGTTCTTATGTTCACTTCCATTTGGATTAGAGGTGGGGATTCTTCAATGATATCAAGTCTTGAGCTATGATCACAAGATGTTGTGCATTTACTTTATGTTGATTGATCGGTCTTGCATAGTCATCCACATAGATGTATTTCAGCATGTTTCCCTTCTCCATCTCCTTCTTCATCATCATGTCGTGGATTGATAGAGTACCTGCACCTTCAATTCACTCATGACAAGACGACATCAGTCTCATAAACCCCTAGTCTAAGATGTTGCATGTTTTTCCACCGACTGAGTTGAAACAAGGTTGAAGGTTGAGGGAGAGGCTCAGTTAGTGTGCAGTTGCACAGATCATGCAGTCAAGGGTGAAGATTGAGCCTTGAGACTGCGCAATACGCAGTTCAGGCTAGACTAGGTAGGAATATTGTGTATGTTTGAGACTCGGTGAGTTTGGGTGAGGGGTTTTGCACTATTTTAGACAACTCCACAATTCTCAAAGGTAGAGTAGACCTGCTGATTGCACAATTTTGTAACTCAGGAGCTCAAGGGTTGGGCTTGAGCTCAGAGACTACGCAATGCACAGTTGGGGCCAGTATGGAGGATTGAATTACGTAATTTTGGGGATAAAGGTACGAGCTTGGGCACTGAGATTGTACAATGTGCATTCCTATGAAGAAGGAACTACGCATTGTACAGTGTCAAGAGGCAGGGTTGCGGCTTGAGCACTAGAACTGTGCAATGCACAGTTCAAGAGGGTCAAATGAGCCTAAGTTGCTATAATTTTTTTGGAAATTGGCTAAGTGCAGAATCAATGAAATTGATGTGAATAGTGATATGACTTGATTGTGATCACACACTTAGAGTACTTGACCAAAACATAGACCATCTAGAATACATACTTCCCTCAGTACGACAACATTTTCGATAACTTACGATAAGTGCGACACTAAAGATATACTTTGTGAAGATTGTGATGACACTTGTGTGGCAGTGCTTAAAACTTTGGGAATGAGTGTGATGGATGTTTACATAGTAATATTGACTCATTTTCACAAAGATACCCCCTTGAAACCACCAAAACGATCTTATATATATTGTGTGACACTTAACATGCAAAAAGATGACATTTTCTTTTCTTGCAAAAGGGACCAAAACACATGGAATGGATTTCAATGTTTGCAACAACAATATACAAGACCAAGGTAGGCTCTAAAATTTGGTGTAGGCCATAATTTTGGAGGGTGATGTAGCAATAACAACACTTGATGACACACTGGTAGAATTCAACCTTCTGTCTTGGTTGACTCTTCTATGCAGAGTAATAGTTCTTTGAGGTATTGATTCATCGTGCAAATTACTTTGGCTTCCCCACTTACCCCATGAATAGACATTGTCTCATTTGTGCCTTCTTGGTTTGAACATAGTTATAAGATTCTGCAATATTCCAATGTTTCGAATTGGAAAAAGTAGTGTAGTTTGCGAGCTTTAGATTTTCGAAGTATATTTTTTAATCTTTGGTGTTGCTCTAATGCCAGAAGGTCTGGACAGTACCCCGACACAGTCACTATAGGAACACAAATCTTCATCTGCTACCAACGAGCAAGGATAGTACCCCGATGGAGTTTCTTTCTTAACCTATCTACATAGGGAGCCTTTCTCTTTTTTGCCTTTATTTATATATTTAAGGAGGGTTGTGCATTAGCACTTATTCATTTTATGGGCGGAAGAGGTATCCTATATTATTCAGATTAGGAGAATGTTTTCTTTCATAGAAGCATATAGACACATCTAATTTAAGTTTGCTCATTTAGATGTTTCCCCTTTTCCTCTTCTACTGATTGGATAAGCATGAAACAACAAGACATAAGAACTGAGCATGGGCATAAGGTTTCCAGAATAGACACAAGTATCATGGTTCGACCAAAACTCTCCTTATGGGCAGATCATATTTTCCATCATAACTTCATCGACCAAAATATGTAACCAATACAAGGAAGGATGACCGAAATTTAGACAAATGTTGTGGTGTCATGAGACTCTTTACAATTTAGCCACACGCAAAGAATCCTGGAAACACATTCACACATGACGCTTATTTATACAAATTAAAAACACAAGACAAGACCAAACAAACAAACAAGCTAGAAAATAAACTATGTACATATGGTAGGACACAGCCCTAGATCATCACTGAAAATAATGTTTGAAGTTTTGGCCATTAATATGAAGAGATTCAATATTCCCATCTAGTTCTTAAAGACGATATGTATTTTGGCCAAGATTTTTGTGTATGGTGAATGGTCAAATCCACAGGGATTAGAACTTAGTGTGTTTTCCTTTGTCCTCGTGAGATTTATTCCACTTCAAGTCTAGGTCACCCACACCAAATTCATTTTTTCTTGTAGTCTTCTTGTCGAAACACCTCTTGAAATGAATCTAGTGAAGAGAATTTTTTTCTTTTGCTTTTGGACTTTCTTCCTGCATCTTCTGAAGGGTGTTTATCCTACGTTGAACCAATAAGCAAGGCTTGCCCTGGGATTCCTGTGAAAGTTGAAGGGTAGGAAAATAGATTCATGAGGGTAGGATTGCTTCTTTTTCATACACTAGGAACTAAGGAGATGTATTCAGAGAGGGTTTTGGCATGACTCAGTCAGCCCATAAGGCATTCACCAAAGCGGAGTTCTAGTTCCTCTATTCAGAGAAAATGGCCTCCTTGATAATGCAAATGAGATTATTACTTGTAGACTTAGGAAGAACATTTCCCTGTGGATAGTAATTAGTTGAATGTTTCAATACAATTTCATTCTCCAATGCAAAATCATATAATATTAATGATGAAAAATATGTTGCATTGTCAAAAACAAGTGAAATTTGAATGAGCCTGGAAGTGATCATTCACTTGTTTGAGTGTAACTACTTCTACTCACTGCATGAAGTAGTCTATAACATTAAGAATATAATGGTGTTACTTTGATGAGTGTGTAAAAATTTCACCAATCACATCTAAGCCCCACTTTTGAAATGGTTTTTCCACTGCAATAGGTTGCAATGGGGCGATTGGCTTCTTTCCTTTGTCATCACGTTTCTGATAGACCAAACACTTATAGGCATGGGCATGAGCATCTTTGAATAATGTGGGCCAATAGAAACCAGCCCACATAAGTTTTTGAATTGTTATGTTTCTCGTGAAGTGTCCTCCAGCTAGCCCATCGTGGAGATAACGCAATACTCTCTTTGAATTGTGTGCTTCCAACAACATGAGCAAAACTATATCATGGTGCTTTCTAAAAATCACCCCATGTACCAACTGATAAGATAATTCTTTTAGCCTAAGTGCCCTCTTCTATCATGCAGATAAATGTGAGGGCATTGTGTCGTCTTCAAGATACTACCGCACGTCAGTGCACCAAGAGTTTGTGATGGTAGTGGGGGAAGCATGCTCAACACTATACATTTCAATCTTCTACTCCCATTCAGAAGAATATTCTTCTTTTGCATCCATCGCTTCTGCTACTAGCTGATATATACCATGGCCCTTGATCATGTGAACTGGATTGAACTCTAATTCATACTCTTACAAACCAATCATCTAGTTCACTCTCTCTCAACCAACTTTTGTTGAACAAACAATTATCTGACTGCTAGGTGTAGAATAAAGATTAAGAAATGATTTTTCAAGAGATAGGGTCGAAGGTGATTCATCACCTTGTAGAATATGTACGCGTTCTTATTAATGGCGATATAGTTAAGCTCTAATTCTTGTAGGATGGCACTCATGAAAGATATTGGCCGCTCATTGTTTTGACCATCCTTTTGTGTAAGCACAGAGGCGAAAAAAGTGTCAGAAGCAAAAGTATAGAGCATAAAATATTTATTGAAATCTGGGTGGTACAAGGCATGTGCTTCTGAAATAGCTTACTTAATACAATAAAACGCATCATTTTCCCTCTCGTCTCACTTGTATATTGCATCCTTCTTTACCATCTCCTGCATGGGTTTTACAATATGAGCATAATCAGAGATGAACTTGTGGATAAAGTTAATCTTCCCTGGGAAGGACTGCATAGCTTTCTTGTTTACTGGGAAGGGAATATATGTAATAGATTTGACCCTTTATGGGTCTACTTTAATCCCACTCTTTGTGATAATGTGGCCCAAGAGATTACCCTTATATACTGCAAAAATACTCTTCTTGGGGTTAAGGGATATCCCGTATTTTCGACATCGCTCGAAAATTTTCTTCAAATGTCGTAAGTGGTCATATCTCTTCTTGGAAAACATTTTGACATCATTAAGATAGACTGCTATGCTCTGCTTGATCAGTCCGTGAAATGCGATGTTCATGGCATGTTGAAATGTCGCACTGGCATTGACCAACCCAAATAGCATTCTTCTGAATGAGAATGTGCCCCACTTCATGTGAAATGTAGTCTTTAGTCTATCAGGCTCTAAGACCAGAACATGGCTTTAACCTGAATAACCATCCAACAAAGAGAACATCTTTGACCCCAATACTATCTGCACTATATGTTCCATAGATGGAGCAGGGTAGTTATCTTTGCCTGAGGCATGGTTAAAGTTGCGAAAAGAAACACACAAGCGGATTTCCCCAAACTTCTTCCTCTCTAGGACCATATTTGATACCCGGGTTGAATGTTGCACTTTGTATATGATCCAAGCATCTAGCAATTTCCTTAACTCCTTTTAAATCATAGGGTCAAGCATCGAATCTACCTTTTGCAGCTTCTTTTGGAAAGGCTTGGCCCCTTCTTTGATTAGAATCGTGTGCCAGATTATTCATGTGTTAGAAGTTTTGAGCTCGACATATGTCCACGCAAAAACATATCGGTACTTCTTGAATAAGCAGATAAAGGCTTGTCGCTTGTGTGGTGTGCATCAAGTACTGAGATTGACAAACTTTGGATATTTTTCTGTTCCAATATTTATTTATTCATGCTGCAACGTTGAACTATGGGTTTTCGCATTGAACGTCCCTCAGAAGCGATTCTACAAGTCATACATCTTTTCCGAAGATACCACACCTTTTGGCATGGTATTTTCCATGTTTGCACAAGTTGCATCCTGCAACTCTTTCTCATGCTTGTCATCATTGATAGTCGCATCCTTGAATACATCAGCATTCGCCATAAAGTGCAATATCTATTGTTCATCATTGAAAACTTGTAAATTTGTAATATTATTAGGGATGGATGATTAACCTAGCATCAACATTTGCTAATGCATTTACAGTTGTGTTACGCATTCTAGGAACATAAATAATATTGAAAGCCTGGAAATAAGAAATTGAACGACATACCTCTTGTTGATAAACTTTTAGATGTGATGACACATAGTGAATAGTATTGTGTACCTATCATAAAATGATTTTAGAATCACCTACAGCTTTGAGGATCCAAACATTGAGGTCAGTGGCCTTCTGTAAGCCCAAGATGAGTGCTTTGTATTCTACCATGTTATTTGTGCACTCGAATTCCAAGTGGATTGAGATCAGATGTTTTCTCTATCACATGTTTATTAAAACATAACCATCTCTAGAGCCCTCCTGCGTCTTCGAACCATAAAAATACAATGTCCATACATCATATATACAAGGACTATGCACTACACTAGTACTACTAGTATTATTACTATTTAATATACAAATGGCATTTTTTCCAGTTGGACTAGGAAGGAGTTCCAACTATGTGTCAGATGGGACTGGGATGGCTGAGCAAGGTAGCACCAAAAATAAGTTTCTAAAAATAAATTCCCAAAGATAAGATCTGCGAAGGAAACTGGTTCATTTTTTCCATCAAAGGGAGTGACAGTATGTTCCATGTAAGGCTTTGAGTTTACCCAAATTTGTTGTTTCTTCCCTTGTACGGAAGCCATAAATGTGACCAGTTTATATCAAAATAGCCTTGTATTTTTTTGGAATAGTCTCTGCTCAACAGAACATCGTACGCTTCCAGAATGTCCATAATTACTATATTTATACACTGGTGAGCTCATTGGTCGGATGATAAGCAGATAAGCACATTTCTTAGTTCACCTATCGCATGGACAAGATTCCTCTCTAGTTGAATGATTTATGCATCTTTCTTATCCTATTTTGCATTGATTTCTCTGCTACAGATAAAGGAATTACATTTATAGATGCATCAGAATCGACTAAGCAATTGTGCACATCATGATTAAAAATTTCAAATGTTAATAGAAATGGACGGTAGAGTGTGTTAGCATCTAATGTTAAAGCATTAAGTGTAGACTCCATGGGACCAGAGGATTTACCATATCCCTTCTGTGAAGAAGTGTTGTTACCTGAGGCAGGTTGTTCGAGAGCCCAAATAAGCAATTTCTCCTGGCTTGCGATCCTTGTAAATTCAAAGAGGGAAATGTTTGTGTGAGCTTTCTTCATGTCTTCGACGATATTATAATAAAGTGCAGGAGACATTGATGAAGAGTCTAGACAAGTTTCTTTATTTTCAACTTCTGGAATGATGGGCTTACTTTTGCTTCTCGTGGAAGTACTTTTTGTTGTAGCTGCATTTCCAGACTTCCTCTGAGTGTTCTGGGTTGATTTCACGGGCGATGTGATCTTCCTTAGTAAATTCTTTCAATTTCTGCTTCGTCAACTCTTGTCTTGAAGCCTGCCCTAGGCTTCTCAAGTTGTATCGAGTGTTCAGTTGTTGGGTTGGGGCCTCACTCAGTAGCTATTCTTCAAACCTCTTTTTTTAGCTACGTAAATGCAATTGAATGAATTCATTGTGTGTCTGACACTCACATTTTCTTCAGCTGCAACATTCTCTTCCTTCTCTTCCTTCGGCTCAGTCTACTTATCTGAAAGTACTATATCAATGAAATGCATAGCTAGAGTGTTCATATTGTGGTTTGATTGCCAGCATGGTTTTTCTGAATGATATTCTTGATGAAACAAGTAGTATTGGTGCATGCCCATACTCTCAACATTCAGCAAAATGTTCAAGCTCTGTGCAGACTTGGGCAATTAGTTGCTGCTACTGCCGGAGTTGAAAGCCCTTCTTAGGAAGCTAAATTTAGAAGGCTTGTTTCTCATGGTGGTCTTGCTTAACCCTTTTTTTAACTCTGCTAACTCATTAGATAGAGACTCTACAGTATGGCCAAGCTCTCAATATTGTTTTCCTCCTTCTCCTTGGCCTTATTTACAAAGGCCTGAGACCTTTTATCCATGTCTTTGGAGTCCTTTCATAGCTCATCATCAGTGATGACTCCAATCGCATGCAAGTCCTTTTCAACTATAATTGCCTCCTCGTAATTTTCATCCAAAGTTGGATTCGCAATTCTCTTCACAAAGTACATAATGTTTGTCAGTAAGGCGGATGTGTAGTAGTCAATATTGATGAAGTCATGAGGTTTCGTGTTTGTGGGAAATTTCTTCAATATACGATTAAAACTCTGATTGAAATCCTTCACTTTATCTTTCTATTCCATCTTAAGACTACCCATCTCTCTTAATAGCATGGCATGGGTTTTATCATCAGCAAACTTCTCAAGAAACGGTTTCTTAAAACCCCTTCAATTCTAGATTGAGTTCATAGGAAGGTTGTGATACCATACAGTTGCTCTGCCATCTAAGGTACGTGGAAAAATTCTACATGCAACATAATCGTAATGTACCTCAAGCATTTGCAAATGCAAGTAAAATTTGTCCAAGTGGTGCTCCGTCTTCACTACTTTGTCAGGGTCATAGTTTGTTAACAACTTCTCCAGGTGCCTCAGCATCTTGTGTAACACACTCGGCAGTGAAAGCAGGCCCTAATTCATCTAATATAGATATTGGTCTTCCATATATTTGTCTTCATGCTCCTCCTCTTCGTCAAAGTATGATGGATTTCCTTCTTCTTATCCAAAATCTGAAGGATCTTCTTCTTCTTCTTCACCACCTACCCCATGGAAAGTATCATCTAAGAGTAAACCTTTATCTGCATCACCTCAATGAAAAGATGGAGGTTGTTTTGGTTTCTCTATGTTTTCTGTAGTCTCTCCTGGTTATTCAAGATTGGCGAGAATCAAATATTCAACTATTGAAACCACTATCCCAATAGGAGTGATCGCATCTTCTTTGGAAAATAAGGCAGATTGTGTACTCCAGGAATTCGTCTAATAGCCTTTGCAAACTTATGGGTTATAGGTTGGATGGCCTGCATGTGCTCATAAGAGATTTCAAAAATTTTCTCAAGACCAGGATGAGACAATCCACCAAATTCAGGAATATGAATAGGGGAGGTGCTAGGAATATTTCTACCTTGAGCAGAATATGTAGGTTATGAGGTTATCAACCATAAAAATATGATTTCCCTTCTTCTAGCACCATAAATGTTGACGGTACTAGACTCACCAAAATTCAATGGGTCTCCCAGATATGTGTTCCCAATTAGACCTCACACCATTTGGGATAGAAGCCCCATCCAGAATATGGCTCGGTTTCCAGTTTCTTAAATATTTCCCTTGGCTCTAACTTTCAAAAAGAGAGAGGAACACAAGTGTGCCTTCAAAAAGGAAGTAAGTGTGCCTAGTGAGTGTTCGGTTGTAGGTGTGTCAAGGTTATTCTACTGTGGAGGGAAAGGAAAGTGAGCCTCTAAGAGAGAGGTAATAGTACCACTTTGGTAGAAACACACACAAGCAAGAGATATCCATCTAACATCCAGTGGAATAGTCCACAAAGATGTGACTGACATTGCAACCATTACAACACATTCTCAATATGATAAGCACTAAAATAACTGAAATAGTTTAACTACTTTAGTACAGGTGAAAACAAACATGAATCATAAACATTCACAGAAAATTATTACAAACATTCATAATACATGCATGAAGAATGTGTTGGCCATCAAGCTTCATATATTAAGTAAAATCCCCAAGACAAAAGTATACTTCGAACACCACTAGCTCCAAGCGTGGAGCGTTGGAGCCACCACTTGCTCCTTAAAATAACTAGCTTGTCTCTTTAATGCCTTGCGGGAGGAGCCAAGGTGAAAAGTCCTTTGCTCATACAATGAGGGTGTATATATAACCAATGGGGTGATTCTTCACCTCCTTGTGACTCTTTGACCACCCTCATGATTGTTTGACTTTACACGACTCTTCATATTTTGTACATGTCCTTTGGACTTCCACTTTACAATACATTTTGAATAGATAATTACATAATCCACAATAATGATGTGCAATATGACGAATCATGACATGACCTAACTTGACACTACTGACATGGATTGCTTGATGACATGGCAATGTCAATCCATTGTTGTTTCTCCTTGTTATGTGTCTTCTTGAATATTTTCTTTTGTCCACCTCCATTTGGCTTAGAGGTGAGGAGTCTTCAATGATATCAAGTCTTGAGATGTGATCGCAAATTGGTGTCCCTTTTCTCTATGTTGATTGATCATCTTGCATAATCAGCCACAAATATTTCTTTCAACATGTTTCCTTTTTCCATATCCTTCTTCATCATCTTATCATGGACTGATATAGGATGTGCATCTGCAATTCACTCATGACAAGATGACATCAGTACGATAAACCCCTAGTCTAAGATGTTGCATGTTGATTCGCCGATTGAGACGGAACTAGGTTGCAAGTTCAGGGAGAGACTTAATGATTATGCAATTGTGCGTCTCAAGTATTCAGGGGTGAAGCTTGAGCCTTGAGATTGTACAATGCAGTTCAGACTAGACTAGGCAGGCAGATTGTGTAGTTTTGAGACTCAGTGAGCCGAGCTGAGGGTTTTTGGTTTTTGCATTGTTTCAGCCAATTTAGTAGTTCCCATAGAAATAATGGACCTATTGTTTACTAAATTGCATATCTTAGGAGCTCAAGGGCTAGACTTAAGCTCAAAAACTATGCAATGCACACTTGGGGCCAAGCTGGAGTGTTGAATTTCGCAATTTTGGGGATCAAGTTTCGGGCTTGGGCCATGAGATTGCATAGTGCGTAGTCCTAGGAGGTAGGAACTATGCATTTTGTAATGTCAAAACACAGGGTTGCAGCTTGAGGGCTGGAACTATGCAATGAGTAGTTCAGGAGCGCAGGATGAGGATAAGTTGCTTGAAAATTTCCAGAATTTGGCTAAGTGTGGGATCAATGAAATTGATGTGAACAGTGATATGACTTGACTATGATCACAAACTTAGAGTAATTGATGACACAACAAAGATCATATAGCACACATAGATACATACTTCCCTTAGTGCGACAACCTTTTCGACAACTTACGACAAGTGTGACACTAAAGATACACTTTGCGACGACTTTGATGACACTTGTGTGATAGTGCTTAAAATTTTGTGAATGAGTGCTAGATGTTTACATGGTAAGATAAACTCATTTTCGCAAAGATACCCCCTTGAAACCACCAAAACAATCTTATATACATTGTGCAACACTTAACATGCAAAAAGACAACATTTTGCTTTTCTCGCAAAAGGGACCAAAACACTTAAAGAAAACACATGGAATGGATTTCAATGTTTGTGATGACTATACACAAGACCAAGGTAGGCTCTCAAAATTGTTGTAGGATAAAATTTTAGAGGTTTTTTTAGCAGAGACAACAAGTCCTTTGGAAAATGAACTGGTTTATGTTTCCTTTCATAATAAAATGTATTGTCTACTTGCTCCAAACCCTCTAGGTTGTGATGATGAGTCAGGAACCTTGACCACTTCATCTCCTTTTAGTACTTCAACCCCCTCTCACACCATATCGGCTTGTACAAGAAAAAATGGGTTCTTAGTATGAGGCCTTTGCACTGATGAAGTTCCTATAACTCTTCCCATATGTCTGATTGACAACTTTTGTCTAGTGTCACTGCAATTTCCTACTAGAAGCACTCACCACCAAGCACTTCAACTCCTCCACATGAGTCTCTAGATCATAACCTACCACGAAAGTTTCCAAGTATATAGTGAATAACGAAGTACCCTCTGTTACATATTTATAATATCCAAGCATAAGCGCCATAACTCGACATATTTATGACCCAATCTTCTATCATAACTCTAATATGAGTATTGTTTGCATTAGTGTGTGGTCTGTCCTTTTATACGTCTCATCAATAATCATTCTAGATAGATTATGTTAGCCCAATCTATTTTTGTGGCATTAAAAATATCTCTCGACAGTTAAGAAAATATCCCCTTGCACTGAGTTGAAATAATTACCCCGCTAACATGACCAAAGGTCACATTATTGTGTGTGTGTGTGTGTGTGTGTGTGTGTGTGTCTGTGTGTCTGCTCCTTTGTGGTTTTATTATGTTTTCCAGTATCCATCCCAATCTTGGTGTTTCCTCATGTAACAACATTCACCCATGCCTGATTTGTGCATGACTCTACGATAATCTTTTGAATGTTCTGCCCCTTCTTCTCCTGGATCATCATGAGTATTTTAGGGCAATCTTTCGTCACATGATATAAAGCCTTTCAATATGTGTATGTTGTACATGGATTAGGCCAATATTTAATGATACATCTTGGCTACCCATAATTATAGAAAATGAATGGTCCCATTCTTCATCCAAATGCTCCTTGCCCTCATCCTAGCCCTCCGTTGATAGTGATGGACCCGCCAAAATTCAGGGGGTCTCCCCAATATGAAGTCCCAATTAGACCTCACATCATTTGGTGTAGGAACCCTATTCATAATACGACCTGGTTGTCGAAGCAGTGGGTTTTAATGATGTGCCTTAGCTATAATAACGCTTAGAGTGGTATATTTGTGACTTTGGTGGGAAACAAGTGTGTAACTTTGCGGAGTGTCAAGTGAAAAGTATGAAAGCTTCTAACACACAAGGGGAAAATGAGTGAGCCCCTTAGAAGCTTGTAATAGTACGTAGCTTGAAATAAAAACATAATCATAAAGACATCAAGAGTTATCCTACAAAATAGTTCACACGTTATCCATGACGGAATTAAACAACAACACACATTCAACGAGATTCATACTAATACAAACGAAATAGTTCATAAGCGTTAGTGTAGGTGAAATAACATATATTGCAAACGTAGCGAGAAGAGTCCTACTATATTCACAACATATGGATGAAAATGTGTCGTCTCTGAGCTTTCATTAAAGTGAAATTTCCAAGCATACGTATACCATTGACAATCCACTAGCCCCAATAGTGGAACATGAAGTCTACACATGCTCCTCCAAAGAAAGATACTCCCTTTATGCTACAGAGAAGCCAAGGCTCTCAACAAACTCCCAAGCTCCTGATTCTAAGCCAAAAGCCTAGCCAAAAGATTGGCTCCAAAAAATCCATTTACATGAGTTATGAGGGTATATTTATAACAAAAGGGGTGAGTATTCACTTCCCCTTGTGACTCTTAGACTTCCCCTTGTGACTCTTAGACTTCCCTCATGACTCTTCAATTCCTTTACAATATGACTCTTTAACTTCATTGCATCATGACTCTTCACATTCCATAATTGACACTTAGAATTCCACTTAAAAAATAATTACAAAAGAATATTACAATGTACTCATACCCATATAGGAAAAATTTGGGTAGAGACAACTAGATAGCCTAAAAAGACAAAAAAATTAAGCATGAGTTTGGGGGAAATCCAGCTCAAAAATTTCCACTTGATATTTCTCGGTCATGTAACGGTTCTAAGCTTTGTAATGCATGATGAAATCCCCAAACGGTGTGATGGTGTCAGGATGGAAGTGGATTCTAGCCTCCTTGGCATCCGAGTACACTCATTTGGAACCATTCTATGTTTCCTTCTTGAGCAGGAGCAACATTGTATTGATTTGGACAGGACCACCAATGTACTTTTGCATACTTTGTCTATTTACTTCAAGATCTTCCCTGATGGAGATTTGTCTCAACTAATCCAAGTATTATTCAATCTCCTGTCTGGCCTTATTCCTATGTTTGGTATCAGTGAGTGAGACAACTCATGGGATCTCGTGCAACTTCACCAAGAAATCCAAGTTGTTATACAATCATGCGTATGAGGCTTGAGTGTTGGCAATGAATGAGGCGAGTTGTTTGTTATTCTAGATGAGAATCCAAACATTTACTTTCCATAAAGCTGCCTTTTCCCTTGTCTTCTTTCCCAATTCAAGTGGTGCCCCTTTGTATTGCATTGGCTATTCACGCACGACAACAATAATTGATTGTACATCCTTGAGAGTTTTGACATGATCTTTAAACTTTTGTTGCAACCCATGCAAGTGGAAATTTTCCTTATGCACGGTAACAAGCTCCTCATAAATATTATGCATGGTCTCACCCATTATTGATACTTCGTCGAGTATGGACGCTTTCAATTCTTCTAGATAGAATAGTGTGGAAGCTGCATTCTATACCTCTACTCAGACTTGTTCAACCTCTTGCCTAGTAGAGTGCAAGTCCTTTGCCAATTGTTTTTCATTGGGCATCAGATAGTCTGTGTTTGA
Organism: Pinus taeda; assembly: GCA_000404065.3. Lineage (NCBI taxonomy): Eukaryota > Viridiplantae > Streptophyta > Pinopsida > Pinales > Pinaceae > Pinus > Pinus taeda. The sequence goes on along the minus strand of APFE031396756.1, from coordinate 108,307 downwards.
TTTTGTAGCACCTACAAAGGCCAAGTTGGTTGTGGCAATGGCTCCTGGATTTCTTCTGGTGTTTGTCACAATCACCCTTTCTCTTATGAATTCAAGAGATGCTTGGTTGTCCAGAAATTTTTCTTCCTTGCTTGTAAAATATTTTTTTGAAGCTTGTCATAAGTCAGATGGTGCGTGTCCATAAATAGACCACCATCAAGAGGAACAATTTCCTCTTCTTCACTTGGAGCTTTCTCTACTGTTGGAGGATGGGGAGACTGAATGGTGACCTATTGTGTACTTGGTATCAAGTCAACATCTTGGTTCTGCAGCTCTGATTCCACCTCCATGTCTTGAATCTCAGTCAACTCCTCCATATCTTGAGCTAGCTCCTCGTCCTGCACTTATTTTCTCTCCTCCTCTAGTTGTCGGTTATGTTCTTGTTCTTCATCTTGTCTTTTTGTAACTCCTTCTTCTTCTACTCTTTTCCTTTCTACTCCTTCCTGCTTCTACCTTTCTTCCTCCAATCTCTTCTGCTCTCATTCTTCCTTCTAATTATGTTCTTATTTGTGCATCCTCTGTTTCCTCTTCTTATTTTCTTTTATGGTTTCTTTAAATATGACTATATCTGCTTTCATTTTGGGACTTTACTCTCCCCCTAGATTGTGCACAACTTTCCTCTTTCCATTCTCGCGCACTAGGCTATGCCTTTCCGCTAGTATTGTCTCTAGAGTGAATTCTTTCTATGGAGTAACCCACGATGTTCCACAATTTGCAAAGACCGCTATGCAAAGCCTCGTGAGCTAGTCAACTTCACTGGAACATCGTGGGTTACTCCATAGAAAGAAGTCACTCCAGAGACAATACTAGCGGAAAGGCATAGCCTAGTGCGCGAGAATGGAAAGAGGAAAGTTGTGCACAATCTAGGGGCAGAGTAAAGTTGCAAGATGAAAGCATATATAGTCATATTTAAAGCAACCATAAAAGAAAATAAGAAAGAAGACTTTGCAAACATTCCTCGCAAAGAGGTCTTTGCAAACATTCCTCGGATTGTACAGATTGAAGTCTAAACAACTGAATGTGAATTTCACTATTGCCCTTCCTTTGGTGTCTGCAACTTTGAGATTCTTGATTTCATACAATCTGATTTGCATAAGAAGAGCAGGCCAAGGTTCTTTTTTCTTCCGATGCAAATCTGATGACATGGTACACAACTTATTGCATGACTAATTTATTACTGACATACCTCGGTAAAATATGCAGATACTTCTGTCCGCCGAACACTCTGAGGAAAGTGATATTCGGTGAGGCAAACTGTAAGGACTATGCAATTTTTTTATTTTTTTTTCAAAAGATCTTTTTGTTAACACAACCATTACAATCAGGAAAGAAATGCATGGAGATTTCAATTCATTCAACACACACATTGTTAATACTCATTCAGGAACATATCACAAGATTTACATACTTTTAACTAAGATCAAGTAGTAACGAAATACATATGTACCGTTCACCAGGGGCGAGACTCCGCTTGCTCTGTAAATTGCTGGTATTCCCTTGTTGTCGGTCACTTCTGCGAGTGTATGATGATGCACTTGATCCGAAAATGAGACCCACCGGTTGACCTCCCAGCCTATTCCTTGGGTACTCTTCTTCCCCGCGGACCCCCGAGCTGGGATGGGGTTGTAAAATGGAGGAAGAATCTAGCTGGCAGAGGAGAGCAACCTTAGCTCAAGAGTCTCCTCTCTAAAAAAAAATCCTCTACCTCACCAAACTCACTATAGCTTCGTAGTCACTGCTTTGACATCATATCATCCATCCAACAATAGGGTTCCTAAAAATTCCCCTCTACCATGGCCTGCCCCTTCTTTTATAAGAGTTCTCATAGATGACACTTGGCATTTCATGCATAATTATAATATTTTTTTTTTAATAGCTTGATTATTCACCTACCCATGTGTCATTCTCTCATCAAGAGTCACCAAAAATTATTTACTTAACTTTTTATTTAAAACTAATATTTTCCTCACCTCACAAGATTCTTATTTCTACTCCTAGATGTCTCTTTATTCCCCCCTTTTATTCCTTAAATTGTGTTTATTACTTGGAGTCAATAAATGAGTCAAGATTTTATCCCCAATCTACTTCCTAAATTAACTCAGGATATTTCTTAGAGGGATATTCTTATGTTGGTTGATGCCACATGGAGCTTCTCTACATTTCTCTAAATTTAATTTATTTTTCTTATTTTAATTCACCTTCCTCTTTTCTTAATTAAGTTTAATTGGTTTAGGATTAATCTTTATCCTTACAATATGTTTGTCTTCCCCTTTTATCTAATTAAACCACCTCATCTACCTAGCATTTTCCAACATGGGAAGGGTAGAATTTTTAAGGTACTCTATTTATTTTTTTCCCTATGATCCTCCTTATTCCAAGTTTTATTTTTGATTTAATTCCCTTGGTTTCTAATCGTCATTTTCCCTTGGTGTAACTTTACCTAGTTTTCCTTCCTTACTTATTTTTATTTATTATTATTTATTTTTTTAATGAATGATTCCAAGGGTGCCAAGTTTGGTTGTGCCCTTCAAGAACTTCCCTAGAAGTTCCAAGGGTGCCACATCTAATAGCTTAATTGTGATGCCAAGGGTGCCAAGTTGGTCGTGCCCTTCAAGAATTTCCCTGAAATTCCAAGGGTGCCACACCACTTGCCCTTCAAGCATCCAGTGACTACAAGGGGAAAATATCATGCAATGTCATAGACCACTATCGTCTCTTATGTTGCATGCTATAGTGAGACTAATGGTGCCGGGGATCAAGGAATCCCCTTGATGCGCGCCCCCTAGTAGGTTCCTCATGAGCGACCCAACTTTGGGACCTGCCCTCATGGCATCGTGATCTTCAAGACGAAGGTGTTTCAACCCTTCCAGCCCAAGTCACAACGGGAGAGCTAGTGGGTGAGATCAAGGACTCTGTCCCACCCCTCCCAAGTAGTTCCATCCACCTGTACAACCCCATCACCCATATGTGAGTCAGTCGGCCAAGCAACTCATCTGCGCCTGCAACCATTAACATATCATCAGAATATAGCTAGCCATATATAGCAGGTTTCAAAATCGATTAGAATTTCAAAGATAAAATAATATAAATTTTCATCAAACCAGGTGTCGTCAACTCGTCATGTGCGAGTGCCTCTGGTGGTCTTCCTGCCATACTCAATAATAATCAGTAACCAGGTTTTTTAGTGTTAGTCATTGTCATAATAGCATTATTACCATCACCTGGTCATTCACATCATTGTTCATTGTGAACCAGAACTAATGTAAGTAGTTAACATAGGGGATACCTCCATCATGGCTAGCATCATCGTAACCTCAATGGAACCATACATATAGATCAAAGCTATCATCATTATAACATCAATAGAAACATGTCTATCCTTTACTACTATCACCATCATGATATCAATAGAGAATACACATAACCATTAATTATATCGTAATCATAATATTAATAGAGAACATACATAACCATCACATTCGCTGATAATAGAGTCACGTTTCTGGATCCTCAACCTGAGTTACTCATAGACTAAAGTATGCAAGATAATGTCATATTAGAGTCAGGAAACTAGGGTGGGCACTACATACACCCCCTCTTAGCAATGGACTTCGTCCCGAAGTCCTTAGAACATAAAGGAGAAACGACAACACATAATCTTAGGAACCCTTCCTGAAATTCTTGCTAACCTTCTGGTGGGCAGGTTATAATTTTCCCAAGGTATCTATACCACGAATTCCATTATAACTAAAGGACTATATATGTGATCATTGCAACCCATAATTATTTATGTATTTAGAAACAATCAAAACAAGAAGCAAGACAATCACAATCAATATTCATCTCATGGTACAAATTAATATATGATGCATTCAACCAAGTAAAGTCATTCACACACTGTACCCCTGTAGCTTCCAATTATAGTAGTTCATTTAAAACTACGTCTATATGACCCTATAAGTGACAATGTCGGGGATAATATGTAACAAAAAGTGATTTGTATGCTCATCATTGCATCTGTCAAAATTCTTTGTCATAAGTGTTGTAATAACATTGTCGTATAAGAAAAGAGCATACAATTATTATTATTATTATTATTATTATTTTTTTATTTTTGGTATGGTTGCGAATGAACTTCCAATCCTATTTCAAGATTGAAAAGAAAAGTCTCTTTTCAAGCTAATATACAGTATTGATAATATATAGAGGTATTGCTTGAGTATCAAAACTCACTCGAGCAATGTATGAGACCCTTAAAACAAGCTCTTGCTTGGTTTTATATTTCACCATTTTTTTATGCTTTCACCTAAATTTTCCAAAGTGGAGGACTTATGGGACACAGGTCTCAAGTTCAATTCTTACTGATGATAGAAGGTACTCTTGCAGCAGTCTAGTCAACTGCGTGAAATAGTTGCTTAATTTAATTTATTTAATGGCGTAAGACTTATTGATCACTATCTACTTAATATTTGGCCAAATTATCCGCCAAAATGATTCTCCACATTTTCGCATACACCTCATATTATCAATGTACACAACCCTTCAGTTGTGAAAGAAAAATAAAAATTTCACTACTAATACTGTTTCAGAAAACCAAGAGAAAAATGCTTTATACAAATCACCAATCATCCAGTTAGAAAGAAGCTTGTCAAAATATTCTGCAATTTATTTGCAGTCCCACCATGCATCAAGTAATTATAGGTTTGAACCATAAGCTGACAACTTGTCAATGCTTCTATCCATCTTGGAGGTATGAGTCCAAGAACAATAACTATGGATTGTCCTTACAGTCCTCATTCTGATGAACAACGAAAACATCAAAAAGGAAAAGCCTGAAAAGGGATTACTGCAGTTTGCAAAGAGAATGTGACTCAAAAAGATATCCCTGATTAAATTGGTCAAAATACTTATAGTAAAATTAAAATCAAATCTATTATTGCTTCCATTAGAAAATCAATTGCAGAGATGCTCATACCTTGATTGATCGAAGATGTACCAAGACTTCTCAATTGAGGCCTTTGTGAAAAGTAACAAAGTTGGGATAAGGAAGCCCCATATGATTATGAGGTAGAGCTATTGGATGGCTATGAGACAAAATTGGGGCACATTTGTTCATCCCATACCCATCTCCATACAAGTATATATACACCATTAATATTTTACAACTGAATCTTTAATTACAATATTCGCCTTCATTATAGAAATTATACATTTCTATTTCTAAAATATACAAGGATTAAGTAACAAGCTGTATGGAGTTAAATTATTTGCATATTTCTCTTCTTTAAGTTTTAAAAGAGAGAGTTCTTATGTTTTCTCGTAATTACAAAGGAAAAAATAATACAGAAGAAAATCAAAATGTGTATATATAGTTTAAGTTATTGTTTCACTGTTTTCAAGATGTTTTCATAGACTCACCCTTCATTTTTCCTTGAAGGAGGGATGTGGGCCATCCACTTCAGCTTGAGGGTACCCAACCAACTCACAGAACTTGCAACAACTTAGCCAGTTTGACTAGAATTAAAGAAACACGCGTTTAGGTCTGTTTTCACTACTAGAAATGGTCATTTTGAATTCTCAGTGATTCCGTTTTGAATCCTCGGTGATTCTGTTTGGTTTAACTAGCGCTCTCGCTACATTTAGAAGATTGATGAATAATCATTTTATATCATATTTTGGAAGTTTGTACCTGATATGAGCACAATTAACAACAATGCAAGTTCTCACATAAAACTCAACAAAAATGCAAGAGATTAAAAGGAGATTGCCATGATTGTGCATGCAGCACACTCCTTAGTTCATTAATATATAGTTCTAGACAATTGGGGAAGAGTGATCACCTTTGACCGAATCTCCTTCATGTAAAAATATAAAATACAAAGGTTAGATCAATCGTGGCATTTTACCAAGTTGCCCATAAAATCTGAAGTACAAATATCATACATCTGTGGCCAAAAGACACTAAACAGAGTCTCACCTGTACCTGATTTCTAGATGATCTTTTAATTTTTAGCAAAAATGAGGAGTAGCAAAAGATGCATGGCAAATGTGAAATTGTTCTTCTAGGAGTTCCAAGAGTTTTTTTTTTTGTTTGAAGATTTATCTAAAGAGTAACTATTTAAGGAAATTTCGGACTTTGAGAGCTTCTGTATAGATTTCAATGATATGCGACAACTCTTTTGACTTGACAATATATAGGTTATTTTTCATCAAGGTAGTCCTGAAGAAATTTAGTATTGACTTTCAGGCATGTTGATTTTTTTATTTTTTTTTCATAACAGAAAACAAATTCCTTTGAAATTGGTTATGGTTATTCTCTTCAAGTTTGCATTTTAATGCATAGTTACCAAGTTCGAATTCGATACCAATATCTATCATTTTCTAATAACATTAATCTAATCAAATCAAATTCTTTTCTGTACTATTAACAACAATATTTATTATTTTATATAATACAAACTTTAAATATTATAACTTAATATTTACTCACATGTTCTTGTATTTAAATTTAATGAATATATAACTCATATTTTGCTATATTAAGTGTCCTAAATAATCTATTTATCACTTTCCTTAACTTTTAACAAATTTTATTAACAATCTTACTTAAAAAAATACTTCCTAAAATCTCATCGATTAAAAAGCGAACCATCTTTACCATTCATTAAGACTTATATTAACGTGTCATCTCACAGGTCTTGGAAACGTAGACTTATATTAAAGAGAACATTAGTGTTTGATCAACACTCATCATTGCACCATCATTGTCAAATTCACCACAATCATTTGGAGTTGAGAAGAATGTAACAAGCTGCCTATCAGCAAAAATCCAAAACCTTCAACTAATTCAAGACTATTCTTTTAATTGAAGCCGAGTGCTCCTTCTTGAACAGATTTATCCAATCTTCAATATTACAGCGCCACAGATTCCAGATACTCCTCTTCAATGAATTTATAGAGATAAATCCGGCCTTCCTTTTGATGGGTAGAAGACAAGAACTAGCAAGGCACAGCTCGCATGTAGATATATCGTATTTATCCAGTTAATGAACGGCGACCCACTCACGGAGCTGTTTAAACAAATCTAAATTTAATGAGGCTAGTTGTATTCTGTGTTACAATATTATGTTCGTATTTTGTCATCACAGTGATTATGACTGGCGAGTCGCTTCTCTTGTTATCTTTTAGAATGCATGGCCTTTGAGGCTACCTCACGTATTTCCTCTTCTCGCAATGGGTTTTGACGCCAACTATTATTACGCGCATCATCGCAGTGTTCACTTATCAACAAAGTAGAAACAAAAATCGTGACGTAATCACGTATGTCATGAATTGTTATGGCGTTCGATTCCGACTCGGAACTGGAAAATCCTATGCCAACACTGCAATTCTTAGATGGCAGGTCGTCTTAGTTAAAATTGAATTAAATAAGGGTCTAGTCTAATCATTAGATGTTTTTCTAATTTTATTTTTCCTTACTATGTGATACAATCGTTTGGTTTGATTGTGAATTTTATTGGTTTAAAATGGTTTTTCAAATATAGAAATGGATTCAAGATATATAACATCTAACAGTTAGAATATTGCTTAATGGATTCTCAACAATAAACCGAATTTAAAAACTCTGCACAATCTCAGCAACTCGTCCTCTTTTGATGATGCTATCGCTCAAATCCGTCTTCGAGGTTCCTGTCTATTAATCACTGCGCCCTTCAAGTCAACTCAACAAAGCCGATATGCAATTACCATGCAGTTGCCCAACTTAAATTCAATTCGACCTTTTTCTAAGATTATTGATCCTCTTTTTATTTTTCGTCTTCTTCATCATGTGCAATCTTCAATGTGAATTAATCGGCAATTGCAATCACAGGGATTGAATGTCACAGCCCCATTTGAACCACAATTCTGGTCCATATAATCGGCCACCGGAGATCACATGCAATCTCTCATGTTCTGATTCGATTACAATTGTCACAGTTCTGATCCTATGAATCGGAAATCGGAGGTTGGAGATCGCCGATCCTATACCAACTCGATATTACTACAACTTTCACAATTCTAAATTGCCGCGCACCGATACTGTTTAAAGTGATTCAAACTCTGACATACACCAATTCCACAATGCCGATGTAATTGGCTCTACGCCAGGTTGTGGTATAGAGTGGAGGAGGGTTTTGGAAAAGGAAATACCCTCAACGGAAGAGAATAATAGATCAGATCTTCCTTACGATTCCTTGGTAGAAAATTGCAACTGGTAATGAGTAGGCTTTTGAAGTTTTAGGATCCATGAGCGTAGACCTTTGGCATAGCCATGGCAAGAAACGGGAGCTGTTGCCCTCCTATGGATCTCCTCCGTTTGGAGGAGATGAATTTAGTTCAGCTTATCATTCCTGTTGAGTCTGCGCATGATAGCATCGCGTACCTCGGACAACGGACTATGCAATTTTTTTTTTACATAAATTAGTCTGCACAGACCGATAATCTTTTTCTTGCTTCGTTCTCTCTGCCTTCTCTGTATATAACCATTCTTTCCAATATCTTTTGCACCTTTTCTTTAAAAGCAAATTCAATTATGCTAGATGCACAAAATCTGCAGAAACTCCTGCCTATCTACATAAGGGACACTTTGCAAGGGGTTTTGTAGTCTTGATATCTTCAATAATGGGGACAGAAGTAGCAGCGCAAGCACAACTATTGAAGAAAATATGCCCACAGCCTAAAGCTATGGGATAAAAACAATATCCAGACAAATTGGACACGTTAGGTCGAACTCTGCCCTCACAGATTCAGGCATTTTACATGTAATAGTAGGCTCGCCACTGCTAAAATCATAGGAACATTCACAAATATCTTCACAGGACAGCTCATACGTTGAGTCTTTTGTGTTAATCTGAAAAGCACTCAGTTCAATTAGCCATGGTGACTGCAACAGCTCAAGGTATTTAGCCTGCAACATTCTCCTAAAGTTCCGGCCATTCATTGAGCAGTGCACTTCGTCATATTCCTCCAAAATTTTCCCAATTGCAATGGAATTCATGGCAACATAGTTTATTAGGTTCTGGCCTTCTTGAATCATTGCCAAATAATCATTAATGAAGCAGTGTCTCAGGCACCATAAGTATCTGTGAAAACCGGATGCAAGATGCATATGCAATAAATGTTTGGCACGGGAACTGAAGCGGTCAACTATAGCTGATATTTCTATGGTGACTTCAGAGAAAAATTTCTGGTCACAAACTAGACAAACCCCACGGACTTCAGATTGTCCCTCATTCATTTCCCCATGGCTGCACTTCTCGAGAGCTTTCTTGAGTTGGTCGTAATCGAGATGAGAGTATTTCCATGGAAAACGGTTATGTTGGTGTTCCCCATTAACAAGCTCCCAACGGGACTCTGCAAATTTTCTTTCCGACACCATCAATCCAACCCTCTTTTACAAAGAAAAAAAACCAATATAATCACTGACCGAACGCTGTTGCTCCAAATACGAAACCCGACCTCTTATATTCTTACATTTTTATTACACCTTGCTGTGTTATATGAATATGGGATTCATAATATTGATATATCACCAGTGATAACTACAGCTTAACTTAAAATCAAACTATGACTATGGATAGGATCTAACTTCAAGATATACTATTAGATTTGTGGATCTATCTAAGTCTAGCATGTTCGTTTAAGAATACTTATGACTTATACGTGTGAGCAATTCCTCATATTTAACACATAATCTCCTATTTCGAAGGATCAAAGTTTTGCCTCGAAACTAAACCTGATACCACACGATTGCATTTAGTCCTAAGACTTTATGAAGAAATACTTTAGAGATACGCTTGGTAACTATACTTCAGTCGGTCTATTAGATGATTACAATAAAATACTTCGAAGATACGCATTGCACTTATTAAGGGAAATTAAATTTGAAATCACTTCAATCGAAAATTGAATGGCTAGAAGCATTTTGCTATATTTCTTCATAGTGACGTAGAGACATTATCAAATTTATAGTGGCATTGAGACATTAGCAAATTTCTATGTCCTTGAGCATGAGTCCTAGATAACTAACATTACAAAAGAGGTAAGATTGAGTCTTGTTGGTATGTTATCTCAGTTGATGGTGACTAAGAAAGTGAAGCAAAAAGCAAAAGTTAAGCTGAAAAATTGTTTTGTTTTAGTTTATTTGGAAGAGTGGGTACAACTAGTTTTTTTTTTTTTTTTATCATATAATAACTGTTCTTAGGCCTAGTGTGTGAACCTAGGTTCTGATACCAAGTGTAAGGACTATGCAATTTTTTTTTTCAAAAGATCTTTTCGTTAACGCAACCATTACAATCAGGAAAGAAACACATGGAGATTTCAATTCATTCAACACACACATTGCTGATACTCATTCAAGAACATATCACAAGATTTACATACTTTTAACTAAGATCAAGTAGTAATGAAATACATATGTACCGTTCACCAGGGGCGAGACTCCGCTTTCTCTATAAATTGCTGGTATTCCCTTGTTGCCGGTCACTTCTGCGAGTGTATGATGACGCACTTGATCCAAAAACGAGACCCACCGGTTGACCTCCCAACCTACTGCTTGAGTACTCTTCTTCCCCGCGGACCCCCGAGCTGCGATGGGGTTGTACAATGGAGGAAGAATCTAGCTGGCAGAGGAGAGCAACCTTAGCTCAAGAGTCCCCTCTCTAAAAAAGATCCTCTACCTCACCAAACTCACTATAGCTTTGTAGTCACTGCTTTGACATCATATCATCCATCCAACAATAGGGTTCCCAAAAAGTCCCCTCTACCATGGCCTGCCCCTTCTTTTATAAGAGTTCTCATAGATGACACTTGGCATGTCATGCATAATTATAATATATATATATTTTTTAATAGCTTGATTATTCACCTACCCATGTGTCATTCTCTCATCAAGGGTCACCCAAAATTATTTACTTAACTTTTTATTTAAAACTAATATTTTTCTCACCTCACAAGATTCCTATTTCTTCTCCTAATTGTCTCTTTATTCCCCCCTTTTATTCCTTAAATTGTGTTTATTACTTGGAGTCAATTAATGAGTCAATATTTTATCCCCAATCTACTTCCTAAATTAACTCAGGTTATCTCTTAGAGTGATATTCTTATGTTGGTTGATGCCACATGGAGCTTCTCTACATTTCTCTAAATTTAATTTATTTTCTTATTTTAATTCACCTTCCTCTTTTCTTAATTAAGTTTAATTGGTTTAGGATTAATCTTTATCCTTATAATATGTTTGTCTTCCCCTTTTATCTAATTAAACCACCTAATCTACCTAGAATTTTCCAACATGGGGAGGGTAGAATTTTTAAGGTACTCTATTTATTTTTTTCCTATGATCCTCCTTATTCCAAGTTTTATTTTTGATTTAATTTCCTTGGTTTCTAATCATCATTTTCCCTTGGTGTAACTTTAACTAGTTTTCATTCCTTACTTATATTTATTTATTATTATTTATTTTTTAATGATTCCAAGGGTGCCAAGTTTGGTTGTGCCCTTCAAGAACTTCCCTAGAAGTTCCAAGGGTGCCAAATCTAACAGTTTAATTGTGATGCCAAGGGTGCCAAGTTGGTCGTTCCCTTCAAGAATTTCCCTGAAATTCCAAGGGTGCCACACCACTTGCCCTTCAAGCATCCAGTGACTGCGAGGGGAAAATATCGTGCAACGTCATAGACCACTATCATCTTTTTATGTTGCCTGCTATAGTGAGACTAATGATGCCGGGGATCAAGGAATCCGCCTTGATGCTCGCCCCCCAGTAGGTTCCTCATGAGTGACCCAACTTTGGGACCTACCCTCATGGCATCGTGATCTTTAAGGCGAAGGTGTTTCAACTCTTCCAGCCCAAGTCACAGCGGGAGTGCTAGTGGGTGAGATCAGGGACTCTGTCCCACCCCTCCCATGTAGTTCCATCCACCTATACAACCCCATCACCCATATGTGAGTCATTCGATCAAGCAACAAATCTGTGCCTGCAACCATTAACATATCATCAACATATAGTTAAACATATATGGCAGATTTCAAGATCGATTTAGACTTTAAAACAATATGAATTTCATCAAACTAGGTGTCATCGACATGTCATATGCGAGCACCTCTGATTGTTTCCTGCCATACTCAAAAATCATTAGCAACAAGGTTTCTCACTGTTATTCATTATCATAATAGCATCATTAATGATACTTGGTCATTCACATCATTGTCCATCATAAGCCTGAACTAACGGAAGTAGGTAACAGAGGGTACACATCCCTCATGGCTATCATCATTTATCATAAATGGAAACATACATATTCATTAAGCCATCAACATCGTAACATCATAGAAATATACCTATCTATCCAATTTATAATCATTATACTATTAGTAGAGCGCATACATATTCTTTACTACCCTCATCATAATTTCAGATACTTAACTATTTAAAAGATGCAATCATCAGAAT
>APFE031396756.1:48752-61148 GCA_000404065.3 Pinus taeda | reverse complement strand
CAAAAGAACTATCTCAAAATAATATGGATCAAAGAAGTTTGAACTCAGAGATAATATCATTATATGTTTTTATATTATTATTGTAACATGCCTTAGTAACAAGTAAATATCATGTTATTTACTTTTAACAAAGTAATTGGCTAATTTCCATAAACATGAATGTTTATTTTTAATTTTATTATTTTAAATTTAGTTATTGTAAAACTAGAGGTCATTTACCAGACAATTAAGACTGTTAATCTTCTCCCTAGAGATAAAATGTCTCAGGAAAATTCTTGTGGGGCCTGGAGACTTGGAACTTGGTGAGAGGAAGTGCAAGGGAGGAAAAAAACTGATTCCTCATACATGAAGTTGTTGAGGAAGGGCATAACCAGGCCTAAGGAAGGGATTTCTTGAACTGATTGACCAGTGGAAATTCCCTTCTAGACCATAAGGGTCTAGATAACTTTGAGAGACCTTAGACCATAAGGTTTATGGTCTAAATAACTTAGACAAACCTAGTTGGGTCAGAAGGTTCTAGGTGGAATCGGCTGTGTTCTGGTAGCGGACTGGCACAGGGGGAGTGTTGGTAAAGTACCAAACTCATTGGTTGGAAGGAGTCTTTTCTCCCTAATAATCTTATGACAGTCGAACTGTGTTGAAAATCATATAAGTACTTTGTTGTTGTGACTAAGTTTTTGTTTGAATGAGGACAGTTCTGCTGGTGTTTGTTATTTTATTTTGAATGAAGTAGATTCTGGTAAATGAAAAAATTCAAATATGGGTTGGTGTATGTATAAAACACATTAATTGATGTTATTGAGTAGGAGCAATAGTAAGTTTCAAATTGAATTGGCTATTGACCCCTTAGCCCGGAACTGTCGAGAGCCTCGATAATAAAATTGGAAGAAAAGTTGGCAGCTTTGTAAATGGGAAATCGTCAAAATCCTTTCTCTGAATTCAGATTTATAAATATATAGTGAACAAAAAAATAAAAACAAGTACTAGTATATAATTATAAATACAGCAACAGTGCAAATAGAAAAGAAGAAAAACATAAGCAAAGAGATTTGATATCAGAAATATGATACAAAGAGATTTGATATCAGAAATATGATACTCTTTATCGGTTTGATAAAACGCAATCTCTGAGCCAGATTTAATGTTTCTCTAAAGATTAAACAATTTCAGGAATAATCCTAAATGTTATGTGACAGTACAAAATATAAGAGACTTCTACATAGCAGCAAATATGGAACTACCGTTGTAATAGAGGTCGGAACATTTTGATCAACTATAAATTTTGTACCAGTAGACAAGAAGAAATAACTGTCTCTCCGAACCCAATATAGATAACAAAATGAACAATTTCTGAGAACTTGATTGAGTCCTACCTATAAAGGTTAACAAATTCAATGGGCACTAAAAGAAGTTAATTCACACTCAACTTAGCACAACCCACAGAAACGATCCCGTATGGAAACAGTGTACATGACAATTTATTATAATTTGTTGTTCAGCCAACGAGTATCTCGGGGTTAGATGGCAGCTTAAGGAGTACAACATCCTATTACATACAGGCACAAGACTGTCGTGCCAATGAAACTAAACCATAAGTTTATAGACGGCCCTAGCTCCTCAGAAACCTTGACGTCATGAGAAGTTGAAAGAAAGTTGGGTTAGAAATGGAAAATTGTTGTGTGAGAAAGGAATACTAGCCGTTGTTATCGAAACCCTCCATTCGCGAAAGGAAGAAATTTAAGATCCAACCTGCAATTTTCACAACAACGAACAGTCAGAAAACTATGTACTGAAAGAGTCAAACAGAGGTTGAGAAGTGAAAGTCGCTCATTTACCCGTGAGTGGTTTTGAAAAACCCTTTGTAGAAATCATGTGAAAGGGAATCCCAAGAGTCTCTCATCAGATAAACCGAGGATATATATATGTATATAAAACACGGCTTACGAAGTTATTCTTCTATTCACCAGAAAGAATTGAACTCACATTGCCCTCAAGACCTAGGAATTTCAAGCGAAAGACAACCCTGCACTAAAAGAAAATCGACCAAGTTTTAATGTATAGATAAGAAAAAATGTTTGGAAGATTAATTTTACGGGGTAAAAAACTCGGAAATCAGTTGCGGAATGGTAGGCAAGTCAATTTCAGTTGCGAAAAGGTAAATCTTTGGTTGCGGGGAAGATATCGCAATCAAACGTGGACTTTAGTTAGAACACAGAGTTCACTCACAGCAAAACAAAGCAAAATGCGTTGCTGCGGAATTATCCGTTCTAAATTTCTATTCTGACTCTTATCCTTCTGCCTGCAAACAATATCACAACATTGTAGTGGTTGACTGGGGAAATATGATGGTTGTCAATGTGTTTAAGGCGGTGGTTGGTATTAATATTTTCAACACTTCTCCTTAATAACAATTGTCGCCATTGACAATTCCCAAACAATCTCTAAGATAAACAAAACTTTCATGGGCAAATGGATTTGCCCCTTAATAACAATTGTCACCATTGACAATTCCCAAAAAATCTCTAAGATAAACAAAACTTTCATGTGCAAATGGATTTGTGAAAAAATCATCAAACCGTTCATGTGACCTCAGTGTTGCAACACAATTTCATCATTGTTAATCAACTCTCTAATAAAATGGTATTTAGCATCAATATAATTGGTTCTCTTATGAAAGACCGAATTCTTTGACAATGCAATTGCGGATGTGTTATCACAGAAAATAGTTGTCGCTCCCTCTTAGTCGCGGCGAAGATCCCTCAACATTCTTCTCATCCAAACTGCCTTACACGATGCTACTGTTGCGGTGACATATTCAGCGTCTATTGTTGACAATAAAACTATTGACTGCTTTTTGAAAGCCCATGAAACGGCTCTAGAGCCCAAATGAAAAACATAACGTAATGTGCTCTTTCTGTCATCGACACTTCCTGCCCAATCACTATCAGTGTAACCAACCAACCTGAAATCCTATGTTGCGGTGTACAAAACACTATATTGTTTGGTCCCATTGACATACCTTAGAATCCTTTTTGCTGCTTGCCAATGTGTTTCCTTGGGTGTCTCCACGAATCTCAACACCAAACTCACTGCATACATTATATCCGGCATAATGACGGTCAAATACATCAAGCTGCCTATCATGCTTTTGTATAATGTCGGATTGACATTGTTGTTACAATCTTCTTTGCTCAACTTCAACCCCATGACAATAGAGTTGGTGCAGACTTGTTGTTCTGCATTTTAAACCTTTCCAAAATGTCTGCTACATACTTTGTTTGAGAGATAAAAATGTCATTTCTGTTTGTTTTACTTCTATGCCCAAAAAATGCCTTAACAGCCCCAAGTCAGTCATTTCAAATTTACTCTTCATAACTTGTTTGAATCAGCGATGAGAAAATCATCACTGCCTATAAAAATTAAATCATCTACATATAAGACAACAATGAGAATATTACCATCATTCTCTTTGATGTAGAGAGTAGGCTCACCGTCACATTTGTCGAAACCATTGTCCAACAAGTAGGCATCTATCCTATTGTACCATGCACGTGGTGCTTGCTTCAGCACATAAAGAGCTTTCCTCAACTGATACACTTTGTCTTCTTTCCCTTATAACTCATAACCAGGCGGTTGCGCAACATACACTTCCTCTTTCAGCACTCCATTCAAAAACGCTGAGTTTAGATCCATTTGATACACTTTCCATTTATGTTGTGTAGCAATCGCCACAACTGTACGCACCATCTCCATCCTCACGATTGATGAAAATGTCTCCTCATAATCTCTTCCATGCTGCTACTTGTATCCTTTGACAACTAGCCTTGCTTCATGCTTTTCAATCTTTCCATTGACATTGTTCTTGGTCTTATAGACCCACTTCACTCCAATGACTTGTTTTCCTTGCGGAAGGTTGACTAACTTCCATGTGTCATTCCTTTCTATTGCTTCCATTTTTTCCTCCATTGCTGCAACCCATTTTTCATCTTTGACTGCATCTTCAAAGTGAATTGGATCATCTACATGTCAAAACAGAGCAAATAATGAATTCAGGCCAGCGCTGCTATCCACTTCATCTTGCTCGTATATTTCATTCAAATTTCTAAATTTTGGTCTTCTTGTGCTTACTAAAGATGGGCTTGATATGTCACTTGGCGTTGCGCTTTATGGCGTGCTTGGAGAAGCACTTGCTTGACTGCGTGACGTTGTCCTATTATTTGTTGATGGTGTTCCTTGTTGTCTGTTTTGTTGCGCTTGAATAACTGTAAAGGGAGTCACTGTTGACGAATTGTTTGTTGTTGTCAATTCCTCTTTGTCTTTATGTGGTATACATGCTTTGACATTGACTGTCTTCTCTAAACTTCCATCCCATGCTTCATCTTCTATGAACTACACATCTCTGCTGATTATGACCTTCTTGGTTGATTGATTGTGGAGCTTGTATGCCTTGGATTCATCACTGTATCCAACAAATATACATTTCTCCCCCTTGCTTTCCAACTTCTTTCTCAACTCATCTAGGACATGGGCATATGCCACACAACGAAAGACTCTCATGTGAGTGACACTATGCTTTCTTCTACTCCATGCCTCTTGAGGAACTATGTTCTGAACGCTTTTGGTTGGATATTTATTCAAGATATATATTGCACAAGCGACAACTTCAGCCCAATAATCATTTGGAAAATGCTTTGCCTTCAACATACTCATTTCCATCTCCATAATGGTCTTATTTTTTCTTTTCACTACACCGTTTTGCTGAGGTGTATAACTTGTTGTAAATTGCTTCTGAATTCCATGTTCTCTACAAAAACGTAGGAAATCATTTGAGATGTATTCGCCACCTCTGTCAGTCCTGAAGACTTTGATGTAGTGTCCGCTTTGCTTCTCAACAAGAGCCTTGAATTGGAAAAAGCGCTCAAACACTTCACTTTCCTGTTTTAGGAAATAGACCCATGTCTTCCTTGTGTAGTCATCTATGAATGTTAATACATAGTGGTTGCCACCAATTGATGGTGTCTGCATTGGTCCACATAAATCTGAGTGGACAATCTCTAGGGGTGCTTTTGCCCTTGTTGACTTTCCTGCTGGAAATGTCTCTCTATGTTGTTTTCCCAAGATGCATCCTTCACATAGGCTTTCTGGTTTTTCTGTGAGTGGTAATCCTTTCACCATGTTTTTCCTATGTAGCAAATTCAAACCTCCAAAGTTGAGATGACCAAATATCAAATGCCATAACCATTTTTCATCTTTTACCTCTGCTTGATAGTTCACTTGTGTGATAGCTACCTCTTTACTTCCATCCTTTTGTGAGTTCATTGATAGTTGTGCTTATGCACCTTCTTCCTTCAAATTTGATCTTGTCCTTAGGGGAAACATTCTATTGTTTGTCATCTGAACCTTTGCAATCAGTTGTCTGCTTGGAGGCCTATCCAAAATTGTGCACACATCATTTTTGAAGAAGACATGGTGGCCCTTTTGCATGAGGTGTCCAATACTTATGAGGTTATGCTTCAAACTGGGGACAAAGTAAACATTTGAGATGTACTTCTTCTCCCCCTTCTTTGTTAGGATGTTAACTCTTCATTTTCCCATGACAGAGACTTTACCAGCAGTCCCTAATGTCACTTCAAATTTCACACTTTCATCTAGATTGAAAAAACATTTCTATGTTCCCTGACATGTGGTTGCTACACCCTGAATTTAGATACCATATATCACTATGTTTTTCTTGTGCTACATTACAAGCTAAAAACATGCTATCATGGTTCTGATTTTCTTTTGTGAAATTTACACTTGGCTTGTTATTAATGTCATATCGCTTCTTTCTATATTCATTTGCATAATGACCATACTTCTTACAATAATGACATTGAACTTGAGATTTATCATACATGTGACCTTGTGCTTGATTATGGCTTGGGCCTTGACTTGGATTTTGGTTACTGCCCCTTCCACTTGAGCTCGAAGGGTTGCTTCTTCCTCTTCCTCTGGTATATGATCTTGCTCTGCCTCGACCTTAACCAAAGGAAACTTGTGTCTTGAAAGCATGCTCCAATGAGAAGCTTGTTGCTCTATTCAGTCTATGTTCATGAGAAATCAATGATGCCTTAAGCTCATCCATTGAGAACTATGAGAGATCCTTTGTCTCTTCTATGGCCACAACAATGGCATTAAACCTTGTTGGAAAACTTCTCAAAACTTTCTCAACTATTCTTCTTTCCTCAAGTGTCTCACCATGAGACCTGATTTGAATAACTAGCCCACTTACATGTGTAAAAAATGAGTCTATATTATCAGACTCTTTCATACAAAGTGTTTCCAAATCTCTCCTTAGCATTTGTAGCTTTGATGTCTTGACTTTTGCCATTCCTTGGTAGGCTGTCTGGAGGGTGTCTCATGCTTGCTTAGACTTCGTTGTTGCTGCAACCCTTGGGAAAATACTTTCATGAACTGCTTGGAAAATATAGAACAAGGCTTTTGAATCCTGCTTCTTGTTGTCCCTCAACAGATCTCTTTCTGCTTGAGACAAGGCATTGTATGTTGCTGCATCTGTTGGTTCTTGAAAACCATTCTCCACCAAATCCCAAATGTCTTGAGACGAAAACAGGGTCTTCATTGTAATAGCCCAATAATCATAATTTTTGCCATTAAACTGAGGTATGTGAGGATTAGTCAAGCTTGTGCTTGATGTTGCCATTTCTGAGTGTAAAAAAAACTTTTTACTTGTTGGTAAATACAGTTCAAAAATTATGCTCTCAAAAACAAATTTGAATTGCTAGTAAAAACACTTGTTTTTACACTAACAATATTTGCTGGTAAAAACACTTGTTTTTACACTAACAATATTTAACCTACTCTGATACCATGTTGGAAAAATAATTTTACCCAGCAAAGGAACTCAGAAATAATGGTTGGAAAAATAATTTTACCGAGCAAAGGAACTCAGAAATAATGGTAGACAAGGAATAATGGTAGACAAGGTCGACTTCAGTTGTGGAAAGGTAAATATTTGGTTGTTGCGAGGATATCCCAACAGAGAATTTATTTAAAACAACCGCAAAACAAAGTAAAATAAAATAGGGTTGCGGAAATTTACTTGTGAATGCTTAAGACCACATCGCAACATAACATACTTTTGATTATAATATAAAATATAGGAAAATACATTGGCCTGATAAATTGGAGGCTGCTGCTCCAAGTGAAACACAAAAGACCAGTTGCGAAAAGGTAAATATTTGGTTGTTGCGAGGATATCCCAACAGAGAATTTATTTAAAACAACCGCAAAACAAAGTAAAATAAAATAGGGTTGCGGAAATTTACTTGTGAATGCTTAAGACCACATCGCAACATAACATACTTTTGATTATAATATAAAATATAGGAAAATACATTGGCCTGATAAATTGGAGGCTGCTGCTCCAAGTGAAACACAAAAGACTTACTGCAATTTACACTTCATTGAGTTGCGGAGTAAACTTATGTAAAACTGGTTTTCAGGGGCCCACCAAAATTTCCTCTACTATTTTCTCCTCACTACCTCACAAACTCTCACTCCCTAACTTGCCCAACATGCCCAACATTACAAATGACTTTTATTTGCATATTTATACTAACATACAAATTTCACATTAATTACATGACAGACAAAATATTTAATACCCAACATGGGCGATTTTACATGGTAAATGATTTTCTGAACTTGCAAGTGTTGTGGAGTGTGGGAAACAGTCGCAAAATGAATGGTTGCCCATATCTATTTATTAAACTTCATTAAATGTTTTAACTTTTGTGATGTGTTGGGGAATGGTCCGCTCTGAACATCTGTATGCCTATATCTATTTATTAAACTTCATTAAATGTTTTAACTTCTGTGATGTGTTGCGGAATGGTCCGCTCTTAACTTCTGTTCTGACTCCTATCGCTCTTAACTTCTGTTCTGACTCTTATCTTTCTGCCTGCAAACAAAATAGCAACCGTGTAGTGGTTTTCTGTTCTGACTCCTATCGCTCTTAACTTCTGTTCTGACTCCTATCTTTCTGCCTGCAAACAAAATAGCGACCGTGTAGTGGTTGACTGAGCAAACATGACGGTTGTCAATGTGTTTAAGGCAGTGGTTGGCATTAATATTTCCAACATGATTAAGAAAAGATCTCAATATTTCTAGTTGTCAACATAATTGCAGCTTTACCTGAATGTTGACCATGGTGGCGAATCTCTTGGAAGGGTTTGCAGTTGCAGAGCAGTTTCTCATGGGAACGAAGTTTACAAATGAAAATAGGGTGGGTTAGAGTCGGGAAGGCAGTTACACTTACTCTCATCGACACCATTCAAGCCTACCCTAGAATCTCCACCATTGGATCATCCAACACGTGGACCAAGAACGGTACTGCAGCAGTCAGCTCATAGTAAACAAATGGACATCGACGAGCTTCGATGGATTTACTCGCAAACATGGATCGTAATAACAATACTAGAACTATAATATGGGGTTAGAATTGATAAAATTATCTATAAGGGCAGTTGCATAGCTCAGGAGATATATCCCTCACTCACTGACAGACTCTGACTATATATATATATATATATATCAGAATGATGTGAAGTGAGCCCCAGGGTAAAGTGCCTAAAGCTGATGGGGTAATACTTTTTTATTTAATAGAAAGGGTTGACCAGTTGACCTCGATTTCTTCGCTGAATAGAAATAGGGAAGCATAGATGTTAGTCCAGAACTATTTTTAAGTGTTGTGCAAATTTATCACAGAACACTCAAGATGTTAAAAAAGTTAACTTTGTGTCCAATTTAAGGAAAAAGTAAATGACATGTTTGGCAAGTTAATGGAGTTAGTACGAGTGGTATCAAAGGTCAGGTTGCAGCATTATAGCCTATGAGCTCTATTATAGTTAAAATAACCTGTTAAAGCTTCTTATAAGATGAGCAAGAACCTTGCCCTGAATCGAACAACTACACTAGTACAATGTGTATATAATTGTGTGAGTATTCCCTCATTATTTTCTTTGGTGCACATGTCTGATCTACGGGTTTTAAAGCTTCTAGCTGACCAATTCTCTAGATTTTTGCATTGGTCAATTTTAAAGCTTCACTCTATGAATATCCAATAATGTGGTACAGGTTTCTCTATTTTGTTTTTTTACAGGAAGTAAACTACTTTTGAAAGTTGTGGCCATGTAATTATGGAAGGAAAACCTCGGTTGAAAACCTTGGAGTACAAATTTTAATCCGTTAAAAAAAATGTGTCATTCTGAATTAGACTCCCAAATTTGTTGATACATTTTTGGTATGAGTCGGCCTTGAAAAGTATTGGAAATTATC
The DNA here is from genome assembly GCA_000404065.3 of Pinus taeda. NCBI lineage: Eukaryota > Viridiplantae > Streptophyta > Pinopsida > Pinales > Pinaceae > Pinus > Pinus taeda. The sequence goes on along the minus strand of APFE031396756.1, from coordinate 51,812 downwards.
TAAAAAAATACCTAAGAATAAAACCTCCCCATAGTCACATGATGTGTGGAATGGATCTTAGTAAAAAGCTTCCTCTAAAATTTAATGCTTACCCTACGAACAGGATTTAGACTATGAAAAAAAAAATACCCTTCAGTGTCAGTCTCAGCTTACTATTTCCCTCTCCATAGTCCAACTAACAAAAAGGAGAGAAGGGTTTTTGGTTTCCATGAGAGGAGACTAGAATAGAATTCTCTCGTTAGAGGAATTGCAAACAAAGCATACACAACGGAAAGTTGATGGATTTCTCACAAGGGATGAAAGATTTATTTTACTTCCTTGAGAAATGATTAAGGTAATTGGTGCAACTCATACGTGTATATAAATCACATTAACTGGAGAGTACATAGGGCATATGTTACCTAAGATCGATCAACGAACAAAAACTGTACAATTTCGATGGTAGTAATCGGTTTCTAGGGCTCATAGTTTGACGATATTGTTGTAGGGGGGTTAATGGTTCAGCGCAACTGGAAAATCCTATCATGTACCCCGACTGTCATAACTGAATATGAAGAGCCTCTGTATTTTGGCAATGACGGCACCTCACTTAATTATTCCTGAATCTTGCCTACTGGTGGCTGGAAAGAGCGTAGTGAGAAACAGTCAACAATGCGCCTCATTAAAATGTGTCGACGTATTATCTCCATCCACAGAGCTCTGAACTGGAGGTCACCATATCAACGCTTTCTAATGATAGTAAGGAAGGAATGGGTCAGTGTTTTGTGTTTTTCTATTCCTGAGCGATCAATAAAGGTCAGGAAAGAAAATCCTTATCATCTGACTTATCTTTGTGTTATACTGAAAACATTTTAAATATGAGGAAGTCTTATGAAGGATCTTACGAGGGGTTCATTAAGGTTCATTGTAGGGAACAATGTCAATGAGTAGGTGTTGTTGCCCAGTTATAGGTATCATTAATTAAAGCGCGATATGACGCACCATTTTGATCTTCCTCCTCGCTGCTCTATGGAAAGATGGAAAGAAGGGTTGACCCCTGGTGAATGGCTCTCTTCCTTTCATTACGTGACTTTTAGACCGTTTCGGAGATGCTCTAAGAAATTGTCGTCGTCGGACGTCAATTTTTCCTAGTTCTATTGATCTATTTTGGTCATTTGAAGACGATTTTCGTAACAAACAATAGAATCAATCTCTAGTCTCATGTTTGATTGCATGGCAGAGGACAAGATATTTATCCATATCTGCATCCATTACAATAGACCTTGGAAATCCTTATGTCTTGAGGCATGAATATTTAGCTTTGTCTCCAAAAATTGAATTATTTATTCGAGTTATATTCTTTATTGAATTCCATTTCAAAACCAAAAGGAATACAATCAATGTGGCCCCTCACATGCTTAACTTCAGTCACAGTTACTGAGGGTAAAACTTTGGTTTATCCACTAGAATAGCAGATGCCAATCTATATAGTGCCACATGTATCTAGGGGTTATGTGCTTGGAGTGGGGTGCTATCCAAGTGACTTGTAGGCTGTCTTTTTACATCTCATCCACAAAAGTCTGATCAATCTCCTTGGATGAAGATGAAAGGTTTCAACTTACAAGGAGATTATGTCAAGCAATATTCTACTCATAAAAGAGATCACTCTACATATATGAGGAGGACGCTTACAACCAAACTTATGGATTTTAACAGGTTTAATATCTTAGAATAGTAAACGCCTAGATATGGCAATGTGACTTGCCTGACATCTATATATTGCCCATGCATTTATTAATGTGCAGATGCACAATGGTCAGAGTACTAATGCTAAGTAGGCTCCTAACTATGTCACAACAGTACCTGGGATTTTGTTTATTTACGTTGGAAGTCATGCCCTGTTGACTCAATAGCTTTGTGAAATTTATTTTATTTTTTCCTGGACATACCTTAAGTTTGGATATGTCTATTACTCTTTTATAAGATGTCATCACAACTGCAATAATGTCATCTAATGTGTTCTCTTAAAAAAAAATGAAACAATCGCTTGAGTTGAAAAGAACAGTATAAAATATATATGCATGACAATGAAGGTGTGTACTCTAAGGAGTTCGTTGTCGTGGCGAGAATTGAAGGATTGATAGTAGATATAGATCGAACAGAGTGATTAGAAGCAGACATAAAGGCAGTAAGATAACATAGGAAATGGAGCACATAAATATACATATATGTATATAATATATAAATACATTAAAAAAAGTTAATATAAACTCTTGAGTGAGGTGTGTCAGAGAAGCACTGTAGTAAGATTGGTAAGGTAAATCTCTTGTTATCGCTCGCTGACTGTATGTATGCATACTATTCCAAGTAGTGTTTTTGAATTGTGATCACTTTTAAGATTACCTAGTGCTTTTAACCTCAATGAAGGGAAAGAACAAAATAAAGGAAACTAACCAAATTATGACCCTGAACAAGACCTCCGCATGAATAACCGGTGGACAATTGGGTTCACTTACATAGGAACAAGGATAACATTTTTTTATGGAAGTGGTGAGCGGTGTAGTAAATATGGCATCATGAAACTACGACGGTGCCTAAACCTCATGCGGTAATATTTTTTTTATAGAAAGGGTTGAATAGTTGAACTCGACTCATGCCCCGAATGGAAACATAGAAGCATGTTGGTCCTAGATGCACAGCTTAATCAAATAAACACACAGCAGAATAAATCAAGAACATAAAACACAAGAGTTTAATGTGGTTCATCCAACCAATCTGGGCTACGTCCACACAACATAGGCATCGGCAATTTATTAATCAAACAGGAGATTACATCAAGAAATCCTCACCAAACTCCCACACACTCTTAGCCAACATCCGAATGATTGCCTGTTATATAGCATAGAGAATCTAACAGCCTCATTAACTCACTCACATCAAATATAGGAGGCATTAACTCCCTCCCAACAAATTGGAGTTAATCTAGGAACTGAATTTCTATTGTTGTCACCTTCAAAGATTTTTGCCTATTTCATTACAAACAGAAAATCTCAACAATCTCCACCTTGACAACAATTAGCC
>APFE031396756.1:28594-46304 GCA_000404065.3 Pinus taeda | reverse complement strand
TAAAGGTATTTTATGGTAATAAATCTATTTTTACATTGAAAATAATAATTTTAATTATCTAACATTGTAGTTTTGATTAAAAAAATGATAATCAAATAAAAATGATAAAAAGCTCACAAGACAGTTCAATTGGGGATCACCATGTTATGAAGTATTATTTAAACCATGTGATTCAAGGTTTAAACTTTATTGGGCCAAAACCAACAAATAAAAAAAACAATTATAATAATAATAAATCGAAAAATTTAAATCATATAACATATGAATATCAAAATATTTGTTTTAAATACATTAATAATTTAAAATATTTATTTAACGTTTTAAAAATATTTGTAACCACTCGTTTTAATAAATGTAAAAAGTAACATAATTATCTATATGATATATGTTACTTAAATCAAAATGTGTTGTAAAATTATTATTATTATTACCAGTTAGATCCATCTAACTTGGATCTATCAAGGCCTTAGAGGGATCAATTTTTTTCACTTTGAAAGAGCTTTGCATGTCAAGAAATTTGATCCCTCTTGGCTCTTGGTAGATCCAGAGTTCAAAATGGATCTAGGTTGGTTTAATTATTATTTATAATTATTATACTTAATTATATAATATATAGTATTAATTTTGTGTGTTTTATTTGTTATTTATTTTATTTTATCTATTCAAAAAATGTTAAAATTACAACATCTCTACAATATTGGGATCAAATGTTTACAAAGGAGTTAAGTCTACTTCTGAACCTCAAATTAAATGGTTTTTTTAATAAAAAGTGAATCTGGGAAGTCTTAGATAAAATATAATATTACAATATTATATGTTACCCAATATTTATTACCATCTAAGAAAAACGATTAGCTAATCCATGGCGTGGCGCTCTATTTTTGCCTGCAGCTGATCTCTCAGCCTCATGCTGAGGGCCTTCTGTCCTTCCCTTGTTCGCGAGTTGGGCTCCTCTCAACCTCTTATTGAACTTCCCCCATGTTTTCTCTCACTTCTTCCTATTGGTGTTGTAGCGCATTTTTTTGGTTTGGGCCAAGAGGGTGGCGTCGGCGCAAGCGGAGCCTCTAATGGTAGATATCGTTGCGTTCAACTCCTTGGTGGCATCGGCTCCCAAGTTTCAAAAGCAGGGTGTGTCTAAGTTTGTTAAATGGGCCGAGGAGATCCCAAAGATAGAGATTAACACCCCTCAAGGCCGCTCTCGGGCTTTGCAGCTCACATACAAAAGGCTTATTGGCCATTTCATGGGCTTGTGGTTGTTTCCGCGGACGGTTAAATTCTGGATAGAGAAGAACTAGAAACCTCTCATCAAAGGTGAGGTGATATCTTCTTTCTGTGGCAAAGGTTTCTATAACTTTTATTTTTAGAACGGACTAGACAAATATTTAGTATTTAGAAGCAGTCCATACTTCATGGGGGCCCGTGGGCTATATTTAGATCACTAGAGTCCAATATTTAATCCGGAATGTGACGTACCTTCCTCGGTTCTAGTCTAGGTGAAGTTGTTATATCTCTCCCTTCATTGTTGGAATGATGCTACTTTTAGGCTCATAGGGAACTCCTTGGGGAATTATAACGACTTTTTTGAACCAAAGGATGGCCTTTTCTCCTATGTTAGGATCCCTATGGAGGTCGACTTAGAGAAAGGTCTCCAAGGGGAAGTGAATCTTTGTATGGATAGTTGGACGTGTGTGCAGGAAGTTGACTATGATTAACTCCCATTTAAATGTAATCTTTGTCATGAATATGGACACTTCACTAAAAGTTGCCCAAAAATCAAGGATAACATGGAAAAACAACCAAGAGAATCAAATGAACAATGGCAGCAAGTAAAAAGCAGAAAGGGAAACCAAAGGCAGAGTAATGGCACTGCCCCAAGCCACAAATCAACCTCCAATGATGTTGGTCCAATTCGAAGTGCCCCTTCCACCCCTTTAGGTCCGCTTGTGATGGGTCATTCGGGGTTGAAGGTCAAAAATCAATTTGAAGTCGTAGATTATGCTCCCAAGGTTGGAAGCTCTTTCCCCCCACCTCAAATCACCACTGCAGAAATAGCCATTATGACCGCATCTCCCTCCTCAACCCCGAAAAAAAAAGGGAAATAAGCTCTAGTTCGAAAACTGTAAGCAATTCAGAAAAATCTTCGAAAGAAGAGGAGGACAAAGAAGGTTTTTATCATCAAAGGAAGGATCGAGATCAGAATTACCTCAGAGCTCATGATATGAAAATTCATAAGGCACAAGGACCAAGGATATAGAAAGGAAGGTCAGAAGATCAGGAAGGAAAACAAACAAACAAATAAGGCAGGAAAAAACAGAAAAAGACAAAGAGTTTGGATTCCAACATATAGTACCACGTCTGCTAGCTGGATTGGGGAACAAAGGAGGAAAAAAGGAAGTAATATGGGCCCTAGAAAGGGGATGGAATCCACAAAACAATGATTAATGAATATAATCTCCTGGAACTGTAGGGGACTAGGATCTGGAAAAATAATATCAAAAGTGAAATCACTAATCCAAAAGGAAATACCAGTTGTCGCACTCCTTCAAGAGACAAAGTTGGATGAGTTTGACCTTTACTCACTCCACAACAAAATCTAGGGCCATGGTAATCTAGAAGCAGTAAGCTCAAGAGGAGCATCTGGAGGGCCATGTACAATGTGGAATCCAATGAAACTTCAATTGGTAAGCTCTTTAAAAACCATAAACTAGATCAAAACTTCTTTTAATATTATAGATATGCAACAAATTTTCACCGTGATCAATGTATATATGCCTACACATTTCCGAGAAAAACAAGAATGTTGGAAATCTTTGATGGAATTAAAAGGGTCATAGCTTGGTCAAAAGTGCATTTTGGGAGGAGATTTTAATACCACAATGGGTAGACATCAAAAAAAGGGAGGCTCAATTGTTAGGGATGCCCTTCAGGAGAATATGGAGGATATTATTCTAAGCTTAAATCTCTATGATGTCAAGCCTCAATAATTTCTCTACACCTGGAACAATACAATATCTGGCCCGGGTCACATTGTTGCTAAGCTTGACAATTTTCTAGCCTCGGGCAACCTTTTAGTTCTGAACATTTGCCTAAATTCTTCCATTTTGTCACGATGTGGCTCAAACGATTGCCTGATAAGCCTCCTGATTTCACCGTCCCTATATTTTGACCCTATCCCCTTTTGGTTATCCCCTTGTTAATGGTGTTGGACCTGCCAATATTCAGGGGATCACCCTGGTATGAAGTCCCAACTAGACCTCACACCGTTTGGTGTGCGAGTCCCATCTGGTATGATGGCCCGGTTGTCATTATCTTAAAGGTTTGCCTCAACTCTTGCTTGTCAACACAGGAGAGTGGTATGTTTTGTCTTCGAGAAGTGAGGTTCGCGTGCTTGGTGATCGGTAGTGTTACTTGTGTTAATGGTTCTTTCATTGTAGAGGGAGAGGGTGGGAGTGAGTCCCAAGTCGGTTGGGAGGAAGCCCCAACTCTATTAGGAACACACAATACAACAGGTTGTGCAAAACTTCTAGAATAACAGTCCACACGGATGCGGCCGTCACAACACACAAGGGAAGATAACGCGTACAACACTCAGCGGATGAGTCCGTGCGAATGCAACGGTTATTATAGCAATTTTTATGTGAAGGGTTTGTTTGATGCCCTGGACCAACACGGGTGAGATAGCGTTAACAACGTATACAACACATTTTCATTAATAGATATGTATTACAACAAGTGAATGAGTTCAAGTGTTAAACACAGGTTAAAGCAACATGCATTACAAGTGTTCAAGATTAGTCTTACAACAGTTACAATACATGTGTGAAAACATTTTGTCATGTTAGCAGGCTTCTGAATTAAGCGAAAATTCCAAGGCACGTCATTACACCATACATCACTAACCTCATGGGTGGGGCGTTAGAGCCACTACTTACTCCTCAAAGAAAATATTACAAACTCTCAAGGCTATTTGGGAGAAGCTGAGGTGAAAATTCCATTCATGTACAAATGAGGGGGTATTTATAGGTAGGGGTGAAACTGACCCTTGTGGCTGTTCAACTACCCTCATGACTTTTTGACTTCCATGACTTTTCGACTTTAAATGACTCTTCATACAACAAGTGGGTCTCTTGGACTTCCATGTTACATTACATTGATTGACAGTATGGCCCACAGTAGAGATGTGGATGACATTACCCATGACATGAATCGACATGATAGTGCTGGTACATTCGTGATGTTGTTGGTGTGCATGTCGAGCTACAATGTTTCTCAGTGATGGATGTCCTCATGGTGTGTCATAGCGTCACCTCTGCATGGCAAAGTGAGCAGAGTCCTCGATGGTCGTATGTTTGCTTAATGTTGCTTTCACAAATTACTCCTTACTTGCATGTTAGAAGGCTTGACAGGTTCATCAATTTGCGAAAAGTGAATATTTGTTCGTTCATCCGTCCATGAACACATCTTTCATGCTTGCTAGTCTGTCGGTCCGCGAACACATATTTTCATGATCATCCATTCATGAGCACATCTCTTCGCATGCATCATTTTTTCGTCTGTTGGTGAACATGTCCTTTTGCATGTGCTCCCTTCATTCATCCCATTCATCGTTGCGCCATGTTATTTTGTGTACCTGTACCTACAGTCACTCATGACGAGATGACATCAAATCCAAAAACCTCCTAGTCTACCATGATACATGATCATTTCTGATGCAGATGACTGAGAGAGGTAACAAGGTTACGAGGCGGGATGGAGGCTCCGGGTACTGCTAATGAAAACTGCGCAAGAGTCACTGGGTGATGAATATGAGCAATCTGGATTGATAGTGACTGTCGCAGGGTTTGGTTCACTCGAGGACAAAACTGCACAGTTTTTGTGAGGAATAGTCCGGGCTACGAGAAGGCTGGGCAAGAAAAATATGCGCAATTTTTGGAACAAGCGGGTAGTGGGAGCTTGGCAGCCAAAACTCTGTAATTCCTAGAGGGTGCTAGCAGTAAAAATTGCACAAATCTTGGAGGGAACTAGCAGTCAGCTATTGGGTCACTAGCAACAAAAACTGCACAATTCCTAAGGGGAACTAGCAGTTAGTTGTTGGAGCTTGGCAGCGAAAACTGCGTAATTCCTGAGGGGAACTAACAGTCAGCTGTCGGGAGTTGCTGGAGAGAAAAATTGCGCTGATAATAGGAGGCTATCCTGCTGATCACATCTGCATATTTTCTGAGTTGAACGGACCACTCGGCAATAGAAGACTTACTCATGAAAACTGTGCAATTTTCTTAATGAGTAGTTGGTCGATTATCGGGAGGTCTGGCTAGAAAACTACACAATTTTCTGAGGGGGACAGGGACGGGCATTGGGTGTCTGTCCGGCATGTCTGCGCAATTTTCCCAGTTAGAAAATCAAGCAAGGTTTGTAGCCTCTACAAAATTTTTGAGGGGAGTGAGTCTCGGGGTGGCTGTTGGGTCAAACTCTTTGGTTGACCAGCATGAAGGCTGATTGATTCACTTGCGGGAAGCACAGCTTGAAGTGACTTGCTTGGTGCTTCTGCATTGTTCTGGGTTGTCGATCGAGTCAATGGCAAGGTGATGGCCTGACTGTCCAAGGGGAGTTTGGTTGTCATAACTTTAGCAAAATGACTAAGTGTGTGAATGAGTGAAATATTCATATGTGATCTGGCAAACACACACTTACATGACTTGACGACGAGACGACTTAAACCATCTAGACACACATGATCAACATGACTGATCGACGGTGTGAGCGACAAGCCCAACACTTGTGATTGATCGTCAGTCGATCATAACGAAGCTTGCGCGACAGTGTATGTGACCTCGTGTATGAGTGCGACTGATGTTTTCATAGCGAACACAACATGTACACATGAAGCGAAGACCTTGAGCATGACCAGAACATTGTCGCAAGCATGAAATTGACATCAACATGCAAAATCTTGGGTGAAATGATCAAGCATTGTGGGTGCGAAGACTCACACGAGTTCACGGAGTGAACTCGAGTGTGTGCAACCATCAAATGAAACTCTAAAGGGAGGCTTCAAAATTGGATGCAGACCAAAAATTTGGAGGTGATTATAGCCGCTACAACACTTGGTGACACACTGGTAGAACTCCAACTTCTCTTTTTTGGTTCATTTCTAGCACAGGGCCTTAGTCTTTCAGGGAGTGTTGAATCGTTTTGTGGGTAATGTCGATTTCTCCACTTACCCCGTGGACATACATGGTTCACCTTTTTCCAACTCATTCAAACACAATCAAAAGTCCAACTTGATCACAGTGTTTCAAATTCGGGAAGGGTAGTTTAGCTCGCAAGTTGGAGATTTTTAGAGTATAATTTTTCATCCCTGGTGTTGCTCCGTTGCCAGCAGGCCTAGACAGTACCCTGGCAAAGTCATGCAGGAACACACACATTTCTTCACTGCCAGCGAGCCTAGTCAGTACCCTAGTGGAGTTGCATGCTTCACCTCTCTGCGCAAGAAGCCTTTCTCTTCTTTCGCCTTTATATTTTTCAAGAGGACTGTGTGTCTTTTGTTTCCTTTATGATTCAACAAAATCTTCCTTCTTGATTCAACAGATTCTGGACAATTACTATTCAAAGTTACAAAATTGTGAAATCTGAATTTATATGCATCGGTATCGTGATTGTGGTTAATGTTTAAATATTGACGTGTTGGTAGTTAACGCCTCCGCTCTCCACCATACCACATTACCTCCACTCTCGGTTGTAACATATGCTCCCAGTTAAAACCACTGCATACCTCTTCTCTTGTTACATTAGTCAACTCCAATCTGCCCAATATGATGCCATACCACACTGAAAATTGTTACGTTATATACTCCATAATAATAATCTTCTCCATTGCAGCGTTACATATTCCACTGTGGAGTCAGTGCCATTTTCTCCTCCGCTCGACTCTAAACAAGGCAAAGGAATAACTACTTGGAACATAAAAAAGGCAGAGAAATTTGTATGTTGTTTTTAGATGAGCAATTCCCTATATTTTTTGACGAGTGTTTCTCTAATTTCCCAACACATGTTAGTTGCTCCTCCATGAAAATTGCCTGACATGGTTTGATTGAGCCCACTCCTAATCGATTCATTTGTAGTCATTGGCATATGTAATTAATCCACATGGAGATACACGGCCTGGAATGTAGAACGCACACTCGTAATCTACCTCCAGTTTGAGATGATTTGGTTGATGTGGATGATTGAAGCACTGGATGTGATTTGAGTGGAAGAAAATGCCTTTGTCTGACCATTGGTTCGTGAGTTGTGAGCAGTTTCAGGCCCAAGTTTCATTGTTGCCTCAGTATTGCATTCGACACGACGGTTTCAACAACCTTGAATAATTATCTGGTTGCACTAGAGGATGATAAGGCCAACTGATGCTAATGGTGTTCCTACAATATGCTAATAGTGACCACAGATAGTCCTTATGCTCAGAGCTCTGTGAGGTTCATCGACGTTCCAACTGTGCATGATTTCTCAAACTACCCAGGACTATATCTCGAACCAGATTGAATTATATCCAGCCTTTGTGATTATGTTGTTGATATTTTTGAAGACTCTGGAGCCCCTTTGCATCAACAAGTCTGGATCTAACATTTGTAGGATCAATCTGACCAGAGCATGGATGAGATGTATCATGGAGGCTAGAGAAAGGAGGACATGGCTTAAGAGAACTTGACCGTGCTTGTTGCATAACACCATCAGTTGCAGAATTAGGTGCACCTCCACCACCTGCTAAAGCAAGCCGAGTTGCACTACTTTTGAGGGTCGAATTGCTTGTGTCTGGAGGTCACGTTTCCTTTTGTGTTTGGAGGCTGAATTCCATTTGGCTTAGCAGGCCGAGTTTCCTTACATTTGGCTTAGTAGGTCGAGTTTCCCTTTTGTCAAATCTCGTCCATGATCTTTGGGAGGATAGGAACACATTATTATTTTCAGGTGAACGAGCTCATTGGTTGAGGGTCAAATTATACATTTGGTGGCCAACACTTGAATAGATTTATGGCATCGTTTTTATCATCTAGATGTTATATCGTTGACCTGTAACAAGAGGACGAAATTCTTGAGTTAACACTCTATCCAGAGATCCATTTCTCTCTATCAAGCTAACCATTCTTGAGGTTGTATTGACATTCCAGAGAGGGACCAAGATTGTTATAGAATCAGGTACCAAGGAGGTCGAAATTAATCTTCTGCTAGAGAACATACTCTATCCATATTGACAGATCAGACCTGTGTTTTTTGAAGGGGTCAAGAGCCTATCTCCTTGAAGCCAGAGGACACTTTCTTGGAGGATCAATAGAACTTGTTGAGAGGCCCATATCATAAAGGTTGGGGTACAAAATTTGTTTATATTTTCTTGAATTGTTTGAGGATAGATTTATCTACTTAAGGGCAAAGTTCACCAAGGATTAGTCATATTTTGAAGAGGTTGATTTAATCTCAGAAGAGTCAAATTGTTTAAGAAGGAAAGGTTTATCAATTTCTGAAGGTTTTTTTATGAAGATTCCAAAGTCTATATTTGGGTTGAGATCAGTCCTCTTACAGGTTGAGATTGATCCATTGATTCGCCAAGTCCATAAGCTAGGTTCTACAAGCTATTTGGTGTCTTGTAAATCTTCTCGCCAGTCTAATAAAATCTATGAATCTTTCGAGAAGTGTTGATGTAGCTAGAGTGCCTAGAACATCTATTGCAATCATGTATGTAGCACAAATAACAAAATCAAAAATATTTGGGAATTTCAACAAGAGATACGTGAACTAGCCAAATTCTCTAATTCAAGTTTGTAGCGGCATTCTAAAAATTGTAAGTTGCTAGCTCTCTACCCCTACAAGTACATTTATGGTAATTTGTTGACCTGAGTTGGTTGAAAAATGGCGAAAATTCACTGCTTATTAGAGTTATTGAAAACTCTAATCAGGTCCACTACTAACAGCACAGTCAAAATTAGCAAAGCCTCTCTTTCAAACATTCAAACTTGTTTGCAACATGCACAAGACAAAATTGATTTTTTGCAGCTTGAATCATAGTTACAGCAAGAGGAGTTACAGAAGTATATTCATGATTCTGAACTTGTCTTTATTGGGGACAATTCTTTTTTTTAGACACACTCCCATCAACAACCAGAAATTGATCAGATCATTGAACCCCTCTCAGGAGAAGTTGTACATGCAGATGCAGAAATTCAATCTGCACTTCCCAAGTCGGTCATCAAAACTTGGGAATATCTTGTCCATAAAAAGCAAAAAACTGGTCTTGGATATGAAAAGGAGGTTTCCTTTCATTTTCCAGATTACTCAAAGCCCATCCAGTTTTAGAGTGTTGGATTTATTCATGACAATTCATCCTCAATTGTTCCAGATTTTGCTCCTCTTCCACAGCAACAACAACAAATTTTGAAATGACAACATTGTGAAAGAGTTGGCCATATGAAAGATCATTGTTTTGATCTTCATCCATGTAAGAACTGTCATAAAACTAGTCATTCTTCAAACAACTGCTTCAGAAACAAACCTCCTGCAAGAACAAAGATTCATCTTGGACGGATTTCTTCTTAGCAATGGGCTTCAACAGCTAAGAAGATATTTCATTCATATGTCAAAACTTGTTATAGAGTATTGAACAATCTTGCAGTTAAGTTCTCTCCATCATCTCACCTTATATCTGACGGGGGGGAAGTGATGGTCCTCTACAAGCTTCAAAGCCACATCAAGTAAGCCTGAGCCACAACCTGCCATACTAGATTCAGAGTTGTATCCAGAGACAAAGATGCTCCTGAGCATGCCTTCAATTGGTGATGCCTCTTCAAAGAATTGAGGACACTTCCTCTAGCAGAATACTTCAGCTTCTTGCTAGTTTTGGAAGAGTTTCAGGAATTGCATTAAGCATTCCAGAGTTGTTGGTCATCCTTAAACCATCATAGGTTGAGACCTCCCTTTTCAAGTTGAGGTTCTTCCTTTTTATGCAGGGTGAGACCTCCCTTTCAAGGTTGAAGGTTTCCCTCTTCAAGACATCACGAGCACTTCCTCTAGCAGAATACCTCAGCTTATTGCCAGACTTGAAAGAGTTCTAGGAACTGCACTAACTGTTCCAGTGTTGGTGGTCATCCTTAAACCACCTCCCTTTATACCAACATTTCAGAGAGCACATTCAACCTAGTGATGCCATGCATTTTTTCACATTTTGTATTATAGCTCTCTTCTTGGACTCAGACATACCCCTTCAAATTAAGGTGGGAAATGTTGGACACCTAATCCTCTAAGGGTTGGTGTGGAAGTTGAACAGCCAAAGGGAGTCCAAGGGACCACTTGGAATATGAAACCAAGGGTCACTCCTATGTATTATAAATATGTATCATTGTGAATAAAATATGCATCTCAGTGTTTATCATTCATATTTTGTGTATGCCATGTATGTGCTTATCAAGGATAACCACCAACATTGGAATGCTTAGTGCAGTTCCCAGAACTCTTCCAAAACTAGCAAGAAGCTAAAGTGTTCTGCTAGAGGAAGTGTCCCCAATTATTTGAAGAGGGAGAAGCTCAACTTGAAGAGGGAGGTATCAAGCCCGCATAAATGGTTTAAGGTTGACCACCAACCAAAGGCATGCTCAAGGGTATATTTGTCTCTAGCTACAACTCTGAATCTGGTATGACAGGTTGTGGCTCAGGCTCGCTTAATGTGGCTTTGAAGCTTTTATATGACCATCACTTCCCCCCTTGTCAAATATAAGGTGAGAAGATGGAGAAAACTCAACTACAAGACTATTCAATACTTTAGATCAAATTCTGACATATGACTAAAATACCTTCTTTGTTGTTGAAGCCCATTGCCAAGAAGTGATCCATCCAAGATGAATCTTTGTTCTTGCAGGAGGCTTGTTTTTGAAGCATTTGTGTGAAGAATGAGTACGTTGACCACAATGCATGCACGGATGAAGATCAAAACAGTGATCTTTCATATGACCAACTTGGTCACAGTGTTGGCATTTAACAACTTTTGGTTGTGAATGTGGAGGAGCAGAATCTGGAACAGGTGAAGGTGAATTGTCATGAAGGAATCCAACAGTCTGAAACTGGATGGGATTTGAGTAATCTGGAATATGAAAGGACACATCCTTTTCATATCCAAGACCAGTTATGTTCTTGTTATAGACAATCTCTTCCCAAGGTTTGATGATGGGCTTGGGAAGTGCAAGTTGAATTTTTGCATTTGCACGTAATTTTGTTGCTTCATTGGGCACTAGGTCTGAATCAATTGCAACATTATTGACTTTATGCTTATGGGAGTTTGTCTCAATGTTCTCAACAGAAATAGGTTCAGAATGATGACTCCACTGTTGTAATTCTTCTTGCCGAAGCTAAGATTCAAGCTCTAAAAAAATCTATTTTTTCCTATGTATTCTGCAAACATCTTTGAATGTCAACAATAGTGTTTTTGTTGATTTCGATTGTGTTTTTAGTAATGGGCACAATTAGAGTTCCCAATAAGTCCAATAATCCATGAATTTTTGTCATTATTCAAACAATTCAAGTCAACAAATGATCACAAATGTACTCGTAAAGGTAGATAGCTAGCAATGCAATATTTTTCAAAATTAAATGTGCCCAATGATAAGAGGAAAATCCACTCAGATCCAATCAAAGAAGGATAATATCATTACTATTTGAAGACTCCTCTCAAATTCAAAGCGTAAGAAATAATGTCACCACAAACCTAAAGACCAATTTAATCTACAATGGCACTCTCTTCTTGAGCTATTTGCTTAAAGAATAGGGGTTGTAAATCTATAACTGGCCATAATAACTATAAAAAATGAAGAAATCAATATCTTGACAAGGCACCAGTTTGAACGCCTTTTCTCAACAAGCACATAACGGAGTTCTATTCAAGCAAAGGGCTCTACCCGAACTGTGTATATTTGACGATGAGCATGTATGGTTTGGATTCGCCCCCTTCTCCTTCCACGAAGTTGACTGTGTAAAATGGTTGCAAACATCCTAAATGTTGTGAACTGTACATGTTCTTTTTCCCATCGTGAACTATAGACGTTGTAGGGCCAAAAATCTGATCATGTTGTCTGAGCAGTTCCCTGAAAATCCTCAAAGAATTTTGTTATACCCTTGGCCTGTGAGAAATTCCAGAATACCAAAATGCGAAGAAATATAGCCCAGAAATGGGTTGGTCGATGCTATATGCCTTGGTGTTGTTGGGTGTTGTCTTCAGAGTTTTGGCCATGGTATCCATGCTCGTCGCTACAGTTCTGGCCATGCTTATAACATGGATTACAATACTCATCCTACTCACCTTCGTCGGGAAGCCCATACGGCACAATCAAGGGAGGTCACCAACGTGGCGGTGAGAACCAACAACAATACCACCAACGTGTCCAAAACAATTCAACGTATGGGAGAAACCAGTATGCGGGTAGGCCACTAAAGCTACTTCTGGGGTTCCTTCTTCCTTCGGTGTGGATGAGAAAATGGAGTTCAAAGAATTTGCTCAAAGGCCTGATTCATATGCTAGGTTTTGTGTCATGGTTGCTCCATCTATATTTGGCCATATTGATATTAAGAGGGTAGAAGAATGTGGTATGATAATATACGAAACAGAGGGAGATATACGCCAACACAATCACATTTTATAAATTTATCATGCCAACACAGGTGCGAGAAGGCATTGGAGTGATGGTGTTGGAGCAGCAGTGGTATGGATGCCGCAACACCGGATTTGCCAAAATACATAGTCACGCTATATCAAATGGCGCAACATAGTAATAGTATTCAACGCCATCAAGATAATTTGAATTATGTTACCTTATTTGGATACCAATCCCTCACAAAATCCCAACTAGTGATCAAATTCCAGCATTGGCAGATGATATAGTAGTTTGAATTCTCGCAAATTTAGCCACGAGTTTCTCGAGTTTGAATTCGTCTTGACAGCATGATCTGTTATGCAAACAATTAGAACTTCTGAGTGCATGGACCTCTACCTCATCTAGCGCGTTTGGAAGAAGAGCTAGACTTGCAGTATGAATAAATCCAAAGGCTTCTTGCAGAGAACAGGTAACATGCTACAACATACTTGGATTTGCACTGAGAACTTACTGCTACTCTGGATAAATTACATTGTCTCAATGGATTGTGTGCAATGGAGCCCTTGAGGGCTGAGGTTATGCAATTGTGTGTTGATACTCAAAAACCAAGTGCCTCTTGTCAATAATTGTTAGAGCGCGGGTTTGACAGAATGGCTATGGCCAAACGAAGCGACGGTGAATAGTTAAGAGATGAAACGCTCAGGTAAGAATAATAAATCTTATGAGCGTTATAATGCCAGAAACCAAAGAACGTTGAGTAGAATGGCACAGAGAGAAAATAAATGGTTTACTAGAAGAGCGCTTGGGCAGAGCAGATATAGTTGATAGGCCAAACAGAGAAATTGCGGTCAAGTTCTAGAAAAGATGTAGGGCAAAAAACATTACACAAATATCTAGAGACAGAGAGACATAGATGTGCAGGTTTACACAGGCCACAAAAATAAGTGGCTCACAAAATATTGAGCAAGTTATGAACATACCAGCTCTAATACCATGTTAAACACATACATGGCATCGGAAGAATATGAATGATTAATATTGAATGTATTTCTTATTAGCATAGATGTATATTTATAATACATTAGTGTGACTATTGGATTCATATTCCAACGTCTCTTGGACTCCCTTCGACCATTCATCTCCCACACCTTAACCCTTAGAAGATTAGGTGTCCAACAAGAAGCTATGTTAGGTCAATTTCTTTCTAAAAAACAATTATTCTAAATTCATTTCATTACTGTCTTCCACATTCCCTCCACTCCTCCTATCGGGATTCCTTTGCA
Source organism: Pinus taeda (assembly GCA_000404065.3). NCBI lineage: Eukaryota > Viridiplantae > Streptophyta > Pinopsida > Pinales > Pinaceae > Pinus > Pinus taeda. The sequence continues at coordinate 32,398 of APFE031396756.1, read as the reverse complement.
CCTTTTAGGTACAATTGTTGATTTAATATATATATATATATGGTTCCCCTTGTTCCTGGCCTAATGAAAAGTGGACTAGATATGTGGACATGGGAAGCTCCCATGAAGATCAAGTGTTTTTCTTGGTTGGATCTTTTCAATCGCATTCTGACTTGGGATAATTTGATGAAAAGGGGCTATAATGGGTCGGGTCCATGCCATTTTGTTGCTATGCTTTTGAGGATATCACACATCTGTTTCTACGATGCCCACATGCCAAGTCTATATGGGATCAAAATCAATGTTCATAGGATTTGGTCTTCCATCTTAGATTGCCTATTGTACTGGAAATTGGAATATAGGCCATTTCGTGCTCTGCCCTTCTATGTTTTTTGGGGTATCTTAGAATGTTTTCTATGATTTCCAATCTACCAATGTTAAAATTGTCGGCCATTTTTAGAAATTGGTCTGTGGTTCCCCTCATCTCCACAATGTTATTTGGGTGATCATTTTCCTTTGGGCTTCTTCGATGGGGCCTCCACTCATGGTTCATATGGATGTGGGGCTCTTATCTGTTTTCGCCTAAGTAGGGAATATCATTTCTTCTGGAATGGTGGCAGAGAAACTAGCAGTCGGGTTGAGATAGTGGTGTTGTGTGGAATTCTCCATAATATTGTGTGGCTTGCTATTGATTCCTTTAAGGTCCCTGGAGACTCTAAGGTGGTCATAGATTGGCTGCAAGGGCAGAACTCATTGGAAGTTCCTTCGTTTCACCATTAGATGGTCAACATCAAGGCTCTTTGTTCCTCCTTCTCTGATATGTCCTTCATGGATGTGTACAGTGAGCAAAACTTGGTAGGTGATGTTCTATCAGAGGATCAAGAGGGATCACTCTTTGTCCTGGTTTTATGTTTTTTGAGCTCCGGGCTGATGGCATTGTACAGGAAGTTGGCTCCGCTTTCTGATCCTTTGTTTTATTTCTTTCAGGGATGTCTTTGTTTCTCAGTCTTCTATATCTTTTCTCCTTTGTCTTGGCCTTGTCTATCTTTTTCTAATACTGCCCGTGAGATAAAAAATAATTAAACTTTGAATTAATCAGAAGGAGTTGCAGCTCACAGGTGTGTACATCACCTGGAGACTGCACTCATACAAAGGAGGAGACACACGCTCACACTCACTCACTGCATTACATGGGTGAATATTACATATTAAATACTTGACTGAAAAATAGGTGGTTGAAAACAACCTCCTAAACTCTAGGAACAACTCCTAAACTAAGAAGATACATTACAACCACATAACCATTTCTCCATTATTTCTAACTCCCCCCCTTAATGGAGAAAGGGTTATTTTGCACACCTAACATCCCTCTAAATAATTCAAACTTGACTCGCCCTAGAGGCTTAGTAAAAATGTCGGCTACATTATCACAAGTATTACAATAATCCACACAAATTTCCTTAGACTGTATATTTTCTCGTACAAAGTGAAACTGAGTATCAATGTGTTTAGTATTCTTATGGAAAACTGGATTGTATGCAAGTTTTATTGTGCTTTGGTTGTCAGTTTTGATGTTGGTTGCTTCTTTTTGTCCTTCGCCTGTATCACTGAGCAATCTCCTCAACCAAATGGCTTTGCATGTTGTTGCACACAACGCCTGGTACTCTGCTTCACATGATGATAATGCTACAGTAATTTGCTTTTTGCTACTCCACGAAATAACCCCGGATCCAATACTAAATGCATATCTTGTGATGGATCTACGATCATCCAGGTTGCCTGCCCAATCTGAATCTGAATAACCTGCTAAAGTAACATCAGAAATGTCAGTGTATAAAAGACCATAATTACAAGTACCACTAAGGTACCTCAACACACATTTTGCTGCATTCCAGTGACTTTCAAGTGGTCTGGACATAAACTGGCTCAGCACACTAACAGAGTATGCCAAATCAGGCCTAGTTGTCGTGAGATAGATCAAACTTCCGACTAGCTATCTATACAAAGTAGCATCCACCTGTTTTGTGCCATCGTCACTGCTTAACTTAAGATTCTGCTGCAATGGTGTTTCTTTTGTTTTACACTGTTCCATTCTAAATCTTTCCAACAGGGTTCTGACATACTCTCCTTGGGTTAGAAAAGTTTGACCAGAATCTTTCCACACCTCCAAACCTAGGCAATAATGAAGATCTCCAAGGTCTTTCATTTCAAATACTTATGACATTTGCTGCTTGATTTCTTTGGTCAAATTATCTGCATTCCTTGTTATTATCATGTCATCCACATACAAAGAAATCAAAATGATTTGCCTCTGTTTATTTATATTGGTATATAGGTTTGGATCGTTGATGCTCCTATGAAAACCATGCTCAATAAGAAATGAATCAATTTTGTCATACCATGACCTGGGTGCTTGTTTCAAGCCATAAAGTGCCTTATGCAATTTACATACTAAATGCTCCTGCCCCTTTTTCACAAAACCAGGAGGTTGTACTAAATAAAGCTCTTCCTTTAATTCTCCATTCAGAAATGCAGACTTAGCATCTAACTGGTGTAGCTTTCATTTATGTTTTGTTGCTAAACAGATTAGCATTCTAATTATATTTAGTTTAGCTACAAGGGCAAAGGTGTCATCGAAATCTATGCCTTCTTGCTGTGAATAGCCCTTTGCTACCAGTCTGGCTTTGAATTTTTCTACACTCCCATCTGCATTTTATCTTAGGTTTATACAGCCACTTACAACCTATAGGGGTTTTTCCTTCTGGCAACTCAACTAAGTCCCAAGTATGGTTTCTATATATTGATTCCATTTCTTCATGCATTGCAGCCTTCCATTCATCTGATTTACTAGCTTCTTCATAGTTTTAAGGTTCTACAATGTTTAAAATTTTGGACATTAAAGCATAGCCTTGTAATCTTGCAGGTAGTCTAGTCTTCCTACCCAATCTTCTAGGCAAAGGACTTACCTCAACTCTGTCTGTTTCAGCACTTCACAGGCCTGTATTATCACTTATTACACTATCTGCTGCTACTTCTTCCTATTTCTGCTCCTGCTCTTGCTCTTTTTCTTCTTCACTGTTCAGTTCTATCAGCAGTGGAATGTGGCTGTCATTGTTAGAGTCTTCCTTTCCATCTTCAGTCTATTCATGAAAAACGACATCTCTGCTCGCAAAAACTTTATGAGTCATAGGATTATATAACTTGTATGCCTTATAATCTGTGCCATATCCTACAAATATACATTTCAAGGCTTTGGGGTCTAGTTCTTTCCTATCTGCATTCGGTATATAACCAAAATCTTTAGATCCAAATATTCTTAAATGACCGACTGCTGGCTTGAGTCCAAACAGTGCTTCAAAGGGGGTTTTGAAGCCAAGACTTTTGGCAGGACCCCTATTCTTTAAATAAACAGGAGTATTAATGGCTTCTGCACAAAGACCATTAGAAATACCCTTACCTTGAAGCATACTTCTCGCGCACTCCACAAGGGTCCTGTTCTTGTGTTCTGCTACTCCATTCTACTGTGGAGTGTGTGGCACTATGAATTGCTGTATAATCCCATGCTGCTTGCAAAAGTTCATGAACTAACCTAACCTGTATTCTCCCCCTTGGTCTGAGAAGATAATCTTTATCTTCTTTCCTGTTTGGTTCTCTATCATCGATTTGAATTCTTTAAAGTATTGGAAAGCTTGACTCTTTTTGCTTAAAAAATACACCCAAGAGAACCTAGTGCAGTCATCTGTAAATAGTAGAAAGTAGTATGCACCTCCTAAAGACCTAGTCTACATAGGTCCACAAATATCTGTATGCACTAGTTCTAGGATG